>KQ436043.1:334656-353720 GCA_001276565.1 Melipona quadrifasciata | reverse complement strand
AAGTAATATAAATTTCAAATTTATATATATTATATATCTATATATTTATATATAGTTATATACGTATCTATGTAAGTACTTCAACGTCCAAATTTTTCACAAATGCATAAAAATCTGCGATTTACTTACAACAGTTATCCAGAATAAAGGATTCTTTCTAACTTTTTTTCAAAGAACTTTTATACAACAGTTACTTTCAACGTTGCAGTTTCAATCCCTGGTCAAAAAATTCGCAACGTTCCCGTACACGGAAGTAACCCGAACACGTTCACTAACACGTGGAGAGGTTGAAAACAAAGTTTTACTACCAACGCTTTGTTTTTAGTTTTATACGATACACTGTACATTCTCACTTATTCACACATCAAAATAGGCAAACCGAGGCACGGTAATTTCGTTCTTTTGCTATTTGCATTTAAACACTCGTTAAAATATTGTGCCAGGAATTTTTCATTACAAAACATTATCTGATAAAAGCTATTATGCTTGTACTGTGATCCTGAGATACTGTGACTCGTTTAACACGAAACTGAGACGAAAAATTACAAGACGTGACCATTTTTTTGCATTTTATTCAAATGTGAAATATTTTTTACCCGTAGAAAAATATGGTTGTTAGAAAGTATGCAAATTGATATGTATATGAAGTATTTATTTTTGTTTGAATTTAAACTAGATAAAAATATTGAAAAGAAAACTAAAAAATTACTCAGCAACGTTTTCACATGAGAATTAAAATATTGGGTCAATATTGAATTTGACGTTTACGACATTATTAAAAATATTTGAAACGTTAAAAATTCTAACTGCTCCTAATTCAATGATCAGAGACATGTATGATATAGCACCTACGTGTACTCTGTTATAAAACTGCAAACTTCTACGAAAATTTTAAATGCAAAGTTTATCGTAATATTTTTTATATAATAACAAATCTGTATCTAGGTTCTACTTTCTCAATTACGTTCAGGAATAAAGTACAATTATTTAATAAAGTAAATTTCTAAAATTTGCAAAAGTGATGATTTCTATATTTCTTCCTCTACTTTTCATCGGAATTTCATTCAGTGGACGCAAAAGGTAACGTTAAAACGGAAAGTAAAATGTATCCAAATAAAAAGTCCTGCGCTATCGCATACGCCTATTTTAGGAAACAGAGGGTCTCTTAATGAAACGACGCGCTTTGTCTGAAATCGCTAACTCGGCTCTACAGGTGTACAGGGTCTCAAAGCGAAGCGTTTAAAATCCATTGTTGAATGGTAAATGAAACGCTGTGACCCACATTTTTCTTGAAAAATACGCACGTTGCGACCGGTGGTAGTAAAGAAAAAAAGTAGTCGTTGACTCAGCTTCCGCGACTGACCACCGCACAGGTGCCAAGCTTGACCTAGGTCAGTGAGACCGTACGAGCCAGAGAGGGACGGTAAAAGTGTTTAAAATTATATTTTTCTTGAAACGAGGATATCTTGGTGGACGGAAGCTCGTATCAACGCGAAACAAACACTGCTTTTTAAAAGGGAAAACGTTTCATTTTTTGCTATGTTCGCGCTTAGCAGTGCTTGACAACGTGGATTTATATTCTGGAACGTTGTTACTACAGCACTGTCGAAAGTAAACATTAGATAATTGTTTCGTCGCGAGATTTTGTTTGGTTATTTAAAAATTTATATTTCAGGATTGTCGCAGATCTTTTTAAACTGCCTGTTTTCCCCTATATTTTTCCTTAGCGATGCATGACATTATAAAATTATCGTTATTGTTTTAATTAGTAAATGTTAGATCTGACCGAGAAATTCGTCGTCAGATTTTGCTTGATAATTTCTAAATTAATTCAAGGATTATCATGCAAAATAAATCTAACCTTCCTCTCGTCGGAGCACAAGGCATAGATTTCACGAACGAAAAGAACGTGTTTGTAAAAACTGATACAATAAATCTAGACGTTAAAGTCATATTGAACTGTTTTGTTTCCCTTTTATTTCCCGCCAGCTGCAATTTTCACTGGAATAACAAGACTCCACTTACGAAGTGGCAGAAAAACTAAAGAAATTCTCAGCGGACTTACCCGTGCTAATCCTACGCGCGGTTCTCAGCGCAACTTGTTTCGCAATATTCCCGTCGCAATGGAAACTGTTATGAAATTCTGGCTGATACGCGGAAAGTTTTCCTCTCCCAACGAAATTATTCGACTGCTAAGAGCCTGGAAAATTTCTTGATAACGTTCAACATTCGAATAATTATACCCCATTAGAGATCACAACGAGACTATTAACTCAGTATGCGTAATTTCAGGGTATAACTGTAATGAAAAGGGGAGTGTGATCATCAGACAGCAGACTTTTATGCACTTTTATGTTTTTGTGATCGCAAGTGAAGAAATGGAATCCAAATAGATATTATTTTCATCTATTTTGGACGTCTTTTATACTCTTGCATATATTTACAGCTTCAATAAACGCTAGACATTCGCAGTATAGCGTCTATTAATACAAAGTAAGAATTCTAAAGTCAAATTTAAGAAGAATATCTGTGCGCTGCGATATTTAAATATATCTTTATACTTATATATTATATATAGACTTCTGTGTGTCTTGCCTTCTTTCAAAAAAACATCGTTGCATCATTTTTTTTTTTTTTTCTAAACTCGTCAAATATTGTGTTTTGTGTCATTAACAAGACCTCTCAAAATATTTATCTTACATATTGCATTTCTAAACGCGAAATATTTAAATAATATTGAGGAGTTGCATAAAATAACTCAATTTAAAAGCAGTTGGACGGTGGAAATGTTATGATATGCGATCCGAAGGAACAATTACGGCAAATGTTGGGAAGTCACGATGGTCTAGTCCAGAAGGAGCCATCATGAAACAAGGCTCATCTGCAAAGTGTTGCGTGCGCAAGTGTAATGTAAAACTGATGAGTACACTGTACGAATATAATTGGATAATTGTACCTTGAGAAGATGAGACTTTTCAATGAATATTTGAATAAGTGATCACGTAGGGTTTTTAGTATATAGATATAATACTTAAATTCGCAAAATCTTGTATATTACTGCATGAAGAACTATAAGCAGAGTTGGTATTTACATAAATATTACATTCTTGGTGGTATATTACATCAAAAGAATATAATATTTACATGAATTTTTGACTTGCTCTGTCCTTACATATTTTTTCATGTGCTACTTTCACACACCTATTCTTTTGATAACAAATTTTCTGCTTTCTCGTCGTTGACAATAGTTTTAAGGACAATAAAGGCAAAAAATTTGATATTGTGATATCACATTGGAGATTGTTAATTAAAAGTAATTTAATTTTTATATTACGCTGTAAAATACTACAAAAATTTATCTATCGGTGTTTTATCGGATTACGGTGTATTATTAGAAGCAGGGAAATCTGAATCCCTCGGAAATGCATCTTCAGAGAGAGCCGACTATCATAGCATTACACATTTACGAGCAGACCGAGAGTATTATAGAGTATTGTCCAACAAGATTAACTGTCAGTATAATGGTGCCGATTAAATTCTAGGAAACTGCTTGGGGGTGTGTGGATCGCAGTGATCGGATACCATACCACCAGTATGTACAACGTAAATCAGACGAAGCTTGAGGCGATGAAATTTGGATAGCTATTAAAACAATACCCCCCCTTAATAATTTAGAATCAATTGGTCACTCGAACGAAATTAATTGATCTAATTGACGATTAAATGTTGAAGCAGTTTGAAAATTCGCCCGGTCGATGAAGGCTTTATGAAGTGATTTGCGGAATACCGTTCTGGAAATGTGATATGAAATTCGAATTCATCGAGTCTGTTACAAATATCGCGTTACTGCGAAATCCTATGAAATGGATGTACATACGTTTAAATTTAAAACTATTCTTTTGATAAAAAGTATTTTGTAATGACATTTGAGATGAAATATAATCGCCACGATCTGATTGTTAGTGAAAAATTTGCATAGATGTCTCCAAGAGCAATCTGATTGATAGATTTGACGAAATAACGAGTGCAGTCGTGGGTTTTATCCTTTGTTCTTTTTTTATCTTTTATTACCTGTACTTTCTACTTTAATTCTTTAATTAGATTTCCATTTATTTAATTCTCCATTTGCTCAACGACTGCAACGCGCATTTATGTACGTTACGTGTTTCAATTAGTCTTGTCAAATAGTTTCATTTCAATCAACGAAATTAAAGAATATATGATACATTTTATTTATATTTCGTTTGGCAAATTAATTAACACCGTCCTTTTGATATTTCTGAAATTAATGAGGTGAAATCAAGAACTCCACCAATGAAGGAATTTTTAAAATATCGGCGTAGCAGTGAAACGTGTGGCCAGTTGATTATGCATTATGCCATTGGATTTACGATATCCGATTTCGAAACGCTTATACTTAATGGAACAGCGGAGAAGGAAGCAGCAATTTACAGTTTCCTATCATGCACTCACGTTTGCTTGAAAATGGAATCGTATCGCAGCCAATGATTAAAGTAAAGATATGGTTCAAAGGGAAGCCAGCAATGCGCTACTCGCAGCGATGGTATCAGTGAATGTATTATCGATCAAAGCTTTAAATATCAATTTATAGTGAAATTATAATGAAATTCATTCCGCATGTTACATATTTTACGAACGGGATTACTTTACGTTGATTTTGAAAAATAGCGATGGCAAGATTAGAGAGGCTCCGTAAAATTAGAGCACATACGCGAAGAAACTGTTTCTTAAGCAATTGATAAGACAGAGTTGTCAGAAAGAATCATTACTGCAACACACAGAAATTTAATGACTTTCGATAGTTTTAAGTTTTTGAAACATATATTTTTGTGCTTTAATCTTGCTATTTCATTTCTTTCTGTTAAGCTCATCGAACTTTTTGAATCTTCGCGTTACAACTTAGGATTATGGTGTGCTTAAAAATATATAAACATATTTCTTCATTCTCATCTAAACTCAGCTGATATTTATCTGTACCTTCGTTTTCTAAAGAGTATATTGATATTTCGCAAAGTGATATAGTCTATAAACATCTTTTCATTACAGTTCGAATATGAAGCGAGTTTGTCAGAATCAAATCAAGAAAATATTTCGTTTCTAAGATCAAATAACTTTATTTCCCTGCTATTTGAAATAATTCGAAGCATGCCCAAGTTATTACATGAACGATATTGCACGATGCGATATTTTCTTCTCCGATATGAAGGGGTTAATAACGTATCGTTTCTCCTTAAAACTTTCAACCTCTCGTTAACCATGTCTAACAAAATCTCCAACGTACATTATTCCCTAATCATTAGCTTCTTCTTCGAATGCCAGGAAGAATATCTCTTCATTTTCCGGTATTGTTAAATTTCGTGCTTCACACCAGCAAAAGGATTAGAAGAGTACACGCGCGCGCGTCACCACAATTAATCATTCTGTTTTTCGATGCTGCCTTCCGCGGCCTCGTTTTTTTTTTTTTTCCTTTTTCCTCCACCTCCCGTGCTTCGACCAGTTTTCACGGCCGAGTCGGGGGTAATTGTTCGCTCACGATACGAACAACAAGCGCGTCAAAAGCCGGACGAGCCAGCGGATTCGTTAGGCAAGCATTTAACGAAAAACGACGCGGGCTTTCCCCGAGCCGTCTCCAACCCCTCCTCGTTCGGCCAGTTTTTGTTTTTAACCGGCTACGTTCACCCCCTTTCTTCGACGACACGTACGAACACTTGTCAACGTCGCGTGCGTTCACCAGGAACCGCAGAATTTACGCGCGATTTTCCCTACCCGCATTTTATTCTCGTCCGCCTATTTTCTTCCTTAACTTTCTCTCCCCGCGTAGCGTTTGGTTGTTCTTCGCACCTTCTCATTCTGTCAACCTGTCGCACGTTTCGCCTGACGTTCACTTTTTCCCTCCGTTCTCTGTGTCAACCTCGTCTTCTCCTTCTTTTCTCTCTCTTTTTCATTTGCTTTCCTCGTCGTCCGTCTGCGCATGATACCTGGAACAATTGCTACTTTCGAAAAATGGATCTCAGGTTTTCCTCTGTAATCTGTTAATAGTAACACTATCTTCCAATGTAATCTGCTAACATGTCGAAATAGGACATCACTTGACACGTTCACTGCGTTAGACAACAGTTCTGGTTAACACGTTGAATGCCACGGAGGTCATCGATGACCGGCACTCAACTTGGCAGTGGCGCCATGGGGACCACCAGTGACCGGCGCGCCCAGATTCATAGAAATATACATAATTCAGGCAAATGTCAATACTTGTAAATTTTTATTATTATATATTACCATCGTTAATGCAATAGTGTGAAGAAATGAATGCAGTATAAAACATCTGAAAAAAGTTTTATTACTTTTAAAAGTGGCGCCACGGGCAATCCCCCCAAACTGGCGTGGCATTCAACGTGTTAATAAACGTAGGATGATATTTTTAATAAATATAGACGGAAATAGTTGGAGGAATATAATTCGATAAATACCAATTTCCATTTGTTACCAGGAACCACGTGGAATCAATTTTATCTGAGATCTGATTACAACCTTCGTTAACACGATACTCGAGGCGAGTGATTTTATCTAGACATTTATTAGCTAGCAACGGAACGGCACGGGGGACGTGCATCAACGAGATAAAGTATCTCGAACAGACGGACGTACTCGTATAATGGCGCACTCGAATGTTTTTCGAGTGGTGCCTGAATACGTTCGCCGCCATCTCGAAGGGAAGAGCTTCGAGTGCACGACAATTTCACTAAAATTTGCACGAGGAAGTGGAAACGGTTAAAGAGGGCCGTTACAGCCGTTTCTGTTCTCGTTCCCTCCTTTTCCGATCCTTCGCTACAATCATCGCAATACTATTTTGTCCTGTATTCGCAGCCCGTGCAACTTAAAGAACGGGGCACAATCGGCGTAGTTTCTTTTAGTCGCCTCGTGATCGCGTGGAAAAAAACGGTGCGGGCGATTAGCAGCCCGCTCGGTTCGTTACGACACCCTTTCAACTCACGCCCCTTGCTCTCTCTCTCTCTCTCTCTCTCTTTCTCTGCCTTCGTCTCCTTTCTATTTGGTGAAAGGAACAGTAACGCTCACTTCACCGCGAAACATCTCGAGCTTTGATCTCTATGGAAACGGAGGAGATGAACATGGAACGGGTCTCGATTACTGTGTGCCGCGCCCTCTCCTCCTTCCTCCCAGTTTTTGCGAGCTGTTGCATAATGATCCGTTTCTTTCTTCGCTTCGTATTTGTTCAGCCGGTGTTGAAGATGATTCAGGAATTGAAGCGGCGGAGGATATAAATGGCAGATGTGAAGATTTCAATGGAACAGGGGAAAAATTCATTTTCGTTCGTTTAATCAACGATTTATGACTTTTGGCGTGGCTCGTGAAACTAAATTCTTCATATTAGCTGATTTTCTTTCAGTCGATTCACATTGCCCAATTCTTTTTATAACATTTTCCATTCCTTCTACTTGAATGTTAGAATGTTTTGAAATCACATTGTGATATACTCTTTCTGAGTAATTTCGTTAATATTACAAATTAAATCAGATTAGAATTAATTAAGTTAAATTAGAGTCGTAAGAACCCTATTAAGGATTGCGAATGTTTAGCTGCAAATTCAAATGAAGATCTCATGATGACATGCTTGTAAAATGCTAATATCCAAAAGAATCTAAAAGACAACTGTGTTGGATTTAAAATAGTAATAAAATCCTTAACATTTTTATTTGTCTAGAAGCAAAAGATTTAAAATCTACAATCTAATTCCATTCTACCCTAGTCTGCACTATCGCAAATTTTACGATAAACTCAGTCAATTTGTTTCCTTGTTAACCTTCAAAACACACCTTCGAAAAAACTAACAGTGCCATTAAAAGAGAGAAGGAAACGGAAAAAAGGGCAAAGCTCTGCGGATCGTTTCGTCGTCAAAGCGACTAGAGATTGCGTGCTCGAAGCGGCGATATCTCCGGATCGTCGGCGAGCTGAAATTGTGATCCGTAGGCGTTTTAGAGAATAAAGAGAACACGGCGGAACGTTGATTGCAAAATAAAGAGGGGGTGTCGGTTAACGATACGGAAATAGCTATTCGCAAAGTAAATGCGCGATAATGGCGGTACGAGCGGCCAAAATTGCGGGTATCTACCCGACGTGTCGTGAAAATTACGTCGGCGCAAGATCCTGATGAGTTTCGAGAGGCTAATAACAATAACAAGTTTGCCGATGCTTCCGGGGCTACGAGAAGGATAGTTTGGGTTACCGCGGCTTCGTAGATAAGCTAGATTTATGCGGCGAATGCAGAAGTTCGTCGTCAGATTACGATCGATCTGTCTATGCGCACGATCGCCAAGTTCGCATTCGACGAGAACTAACCAGCATCGTACTATTAAGGGGATTAAAATAGCTACTTTCGATTGATTGTATTGGCGCAGTTGTTATTGTGTTTCTCAAGTATTGACTGGAATGGAGTAATGAGCAGGATATCGTCGATTTCGTTCTTTCAAACGCAAAGAATCAATTGTCTGAATTAAAATTCTATGTCAGAATAAAAGGGACGCAGAGATTTTTTTCACAATCGTTTTGCTACTATTTTACTGCTATTGTCAAAGTTTGGCCATATCTACAATTTATCAATTCGTGCATTCAGTATTTGATCCTTGATAGGTCTCCGTTGTTTAACTGTGGACTGGATTGAAAAATCATGACATTTTTGCTACGTCAGTATGTATTTCAAAGCATGCGTTTCACAAAGTCCCGTATAACGCAACGTCTACTTATGTACCTCGTCTGCATTTGAATAATCGTCGCGGGAATCGGCTTCGGTCGCTCTGATTAACGAACACCTTTGTTAATACAGCGCTGAATGGGATCGGTGCGTACGTTTGTAGTAATATTTTAACGCGGGGCCGTTATCGCGCTACGTACAGGTTCATTCGTTACCCGAGGCTGATCCTGTCACGCGGTAGGAATGACGTTCACCGATATGAGTACTTTCATTCTCAAAACGGCTTTGTCGGATAACCGAGCTTACGCGGGCAACGCGTGCTGGCCGAAACGAGACACGGGATAGACCGACTATCGTATAACGGTATTATCGGGCCGCGTTTTCGAAATAGTGAAACGCGGCCGCGCTAACGCGAGTACTGTTTGCGAAATCCTTAAATGCAATATGGAGATACGGGGATGAAGGTCGTTGACAATGTGAGCACGCCGGCTGCGTTACAACGGGTGCAACCGGCGAAATTTATTTCACTAGGCCGTGCCTCGGGATCGTATAGGCTGGATTTCTTTTTTTTTTTTTTTTTGTTTTAGGAAAGGTAGAGTATTTTCGGTGCTTTTGGTGAGAAATTTTGTTTAGCTTAGTTGTTTTGCTTTTATAGTTTCGCTTATGTCTCGTGTAATTTTAGACGATTGAATCGATTGATTTTTAAATTGTTCAGAATCGCTCGTATAAACGCAGTATCCAGTGTTCAAATGATTTTCTATTGTTCGACCAAAAGTGAATTAATTTAATGGAAAATTGTCACCGACGTTGTCGATTGATTTCGTTTCTTATTAGCATTGTCAATACGATTTTTGCGCATAAATAACTTCAACCTCTAATCAATTTGAATAATAATGTCTCCAGCTATATTATCTGGAATTTACTCTGCGTTTTCTTAAAAACTATATAATTACATAATTATAATTAAAAGAGAAAGAAACTGAAGATTTAAAAAATATTAGAATAGAATACTACCAAATTTTCCATGAATAACCACGGAATAACCGTAACACGGATTAATCAAAAGCGGTAGAAGCTGTAGCGAAAGAAAGGAGGAAAGCGTGGTTGAAACGATGCTAATATCTGTCGCTTTGTTTCGCGCGAAGGAGCAAACGATCTGTGGAAGGTGCGTCGATACTGCACAGAGAAAAATACAGGAAACTATTTCATATGGGAAATCACGTTACGTTACGAATACGTTCGAATCGGTGAAAGGACAGGGCGGTGATTGAAGTGCAACAGCGCAGAGAGCGATTGCCGATGTCAAAGGAAATCGAGGAGTACTGTCGCTGTAGGTATAGCGTCGACTGTAGGTATATTCTCCCTTTCATATTCTATTTATGCGATGCAATAGTCACTTAATACTGTTGGAAACCACGCTGTTCGTGGTTTTCGACTTCCTTCGTCGAAGTGGCAGAGACGTCGTCAAAGAGCCCCTTTTCTTTGACTTCTGCAACATCGTTTGCTTGATGATTAGGCACGCCTATGCTTTGTCTTCTAATTTGCATCATCCTTGACAACGATGTTCCGGTCTATCGCTGTGAAACGATCTAGCGAATTGCATTCACGTTGCACTATCTTGGGGAAATGTTACACGAGATACTCACTTGGTATTGCCATCTTGATTCACGTCGCTGTTACCACGTAACAGACGAGGCGCGGAATAGATATGATAGACGTCATATGGGGCTTATTGTTAGTGTTCTAAAATGCCGATTTTTATTTATATTTAAGTATAGGTTATATTAATAATAGTTGTGAAATGATCCTTTATTTATTGAGACAAAGACGAGACGAGGTGAAATCAAAATGAACTTGATATTTAGTCACAAAGAAAGTGTAGAACAGATCTGTTATCTTATCGATCATTGCGTTATGAAATATCCACTACAAATCTTTCGAATAACCCAACATTCACGTAATATTAATATAGACGTGATATAACAACACTCGAAACCAGTTTCATTGAAAATAAATATAATTTATAGATACATATTTACATTTCAATTAGATTACTTGATTTTAAAGTGTTCAATTTATACTTTATATTTCGTATCTTCGTGCAGTAAACTGTAAAATTTACTTCGTGAAAACTATCATATATCAACGAGTACCGATATATGATAAGATGAAATATTTCGATTCACTGATCGTCAAAGTCATTAAAACACACAAACGTACACACACACACATTTGGAAAGTATTCTTAGAATCATCTATGTCATACGTTATCCGATATGTCAAGCACACTCGTCAATTAACATCCCCATTTTTCCATTACAATTCCCGGTCAACAATGATCGATCACAGAAAAAAAGAGGAAAAAGGAAAAGAGTCATCGTTGCCGCGCATAAAATCAATCAACGTCGTTGTTTAACTTACGTCAGTACTCGAGAGTTTCAATTAGAGGGCCGATCTGTTCAGTACGATTCATTTCCAATTATTGCCTAACGCGTGATCGATTCCCGTACAAATAAAACATGAGCCATCGAGGAATATAATATTCTGTAATACCTTCCGTAAATATTGGAAATATCTAGTATTAATCAATAACAGGCGGCTATTTCCAATTTTTCTCTTTTCGGCTGTTGTGTTTCTCATTTATTGAAGATGAATGTAACAGAATGAATGTCACAGAGATTGTGTATTCTAACCATGTGAAGTAATTCATTTCACTTGAGTAAAAAAAAATCGTTGTTTTTCCAACTATCTGGTCCGTTAATTAACATGAATTATTATTATCATTCGACAAATTGTTCGACTGCTTTGATAATGAATCTCTTCAAATAATTTTTAGAGTGCTCGCTAAAACTGTCGACCTTTTATTGAACACGCATATAAGAAAGAATAAATTCTTTTTAATACCCCATTTAGATCAATATCACATAAAAATTCACGATCAAAATAATAAATTTGCCAAATATCCCAAATATTCGAAGCTTTAACACTAGAACTATCAGACTATATGATACATTTTTAAGGATTCAAATGCTTTTTCGTAAAATATACAAATGAAACATTACGTCCTTTGTTATATTATAAACTTCATTTTGTTACTCGTATTGTCTTCTATGATCCAAATTTCACGGTTCGGTCATCGATGGTCCCAGTGTTAAACAGCAACGAATGATGAAGGTGCAAACTCTTAAGTCAGCCCTTGAACCAGCAATGAGATCCAGTTGCACCTGGCGTCACGGAAGCACGGACTTTCTGTTCAGTTGTCCCTCGGGACAGTTTTGTGAGATCGGATGCTCTCATAGTAGGACAGCGAACCGGAGATCCCTTCCTTCGGGGCTCTTCCTGTCGGACTATATCGACGGTATCCTGTACTCTTCCAGAATTCCGGCTTCGTTTCGTTTACGATCAGGTTACGGGATCGTTTCACGTATGAACGGCACGTAGGTACTAGCTCGACATGATGCTTTCAGTTTTCTTTTTGTTTTTTTTTTCTTGCTTCTGTTTTTTCTATTTTTCAATAGTTTTTCGTCGAACGTCGCATAATCCATTCTTTACCAGTGTCTGGACACTGGTTACTCAAAGCTACTCCACTTCGGTATGACCAACGTTTTCTTTGTTGTCTTTCTCTTGCGAGTACAACGATGGATATATCATTCGCAATATTAAATTGTTTCACAGAAAAGAATCATTTAATATCGATTACTTAAGGCTTTTGTTTTTAATGCAACTCGAAATAGTCTCGGCAAATGTTAAATTTGAAAAAATTGATTTATCTAAATTTACTTTGGTCTTATTAATTTATTAACACACTGGAAGCTAGTATTACTTGTCGAGTGTTGTATACGCAGTGTTATTTTATTCGCAATTACACGGGCTTTTTTCACACAACGAAGAACTGGAAAAACTAAAGTGTGTACAAAGTAGAGTAAAATATGACACAAAAATATGTGTCTAGTTACATTTTCGGAAACACAAATCCCTTGCTGTCATTCGTCAACACGTACAAAAATCGAAATTTACATAAACGTCCACAGTCTGCTCGTAAAAGTTTCGCAATGGAAAGCGACGATCAATGAAACGTCGATTTCTGTTTCATCCGCCTGAATGCTGACATTTTTCACACAGCGCGCATTCACCGCGTAATAAGAGATCCAAATGTATTTCGAACATCACGTACCATCACGAACCACTATTTAGTCCTTAATGAGTTAACGAGAATGACAATCTATCTCTCATATCTGACGTTCAGAAGCTAATGCAGAAATTCTGGAGGAGGTTGATACGGTGGGAATTACGTCAGTGGTATCCACCTGGTTTATTAACATCCACCCTTTAGCTTCCTATGTCCACGAGTATATTAACTGGTACGACCCCGCAACGAGGTTTACCAGCCTCTCATGTGGGTACACGCGAGCGCAGGTGTGCGTGTCGAACACGCGTACGCGCGAGTCGCTCGTGTTTCGCACGCTTACAGCGGCAACACCTCGCGCCACAGCCACTGGATAGTCCAACGAGCTCGAATAACTCAATCTGACCCTCGTGATAACGAGTTTTTTTTTTCCTCCACGGCTATTAGACCTCTTTTGTGGTTACGTTTTATAAACGTGGGGCAAAACGTTCCGCTCCTTCAACCAGTAAAAGTGATATTTGCTTCTGTGAATGGAGGATGAATCCGGCGTAGCGATTAATTTGTAGCTCTTAACGTGTAACGAGGTTTTCGCAATTCTATTGAATCGAGTCTGAGGATTTTTATTGATTGAGGCGAATTTTTATCAATTTTTATCATTCTCTTTGACGATCGAGGAATGATTTTCTATGATTTTTATCATTCTGTTTATGTTTGGGAATTTTAATTGCCACTAAAGTGAAGCTTGACGAATGATTGTGAAGTATGTGTTTACACTACGTTGAATTAATTATTAAATAGTAATCACTTGTGGATTCGCATTTCTTACACCAAATATTTGTAGCGGTCTAAGATTCTTCAACTACGAGTTTCGAACACTGACTAGCACAAGCCGCGAGTGGCTGTGCGCCTAGCGTCGATGTCCTACCGATCTTCGATGTTAAGCAAAGCAGAGTGCGGACACCGCTAGGATGGATGCCGTCCAGCCTAACGGGGTAGAGTTAGTTACAATAACAAGCGTCTGGGCAGTGACTCCGAGACGAAACGCATCAACCAGCTTTCTCTCTCTCATACACCTTCCGTGCTTCCATCATACATTCCTCCATAACATCTTTCATTCCTTGATATTTATTCACTTCGAGTAACATGTTTGAGTATATTCTCATAACTAGCGCGCTGCTCTAGAACCATCATTCGTCAAATACGACATTTATCTTTCGCTGTCATTTCTTGACACACGTGACAATGAAACATTTGCACGGTCTACTAGAGTTCAGAATATCGAACGCAACCCTTACAATCGTTTCCACGTAAAAATCCGCGGTCTACTCCAACGGGAATGAAAAATATCAAAGGTATAACGCTTTACTCCTGCTCATCATTCTCTGACAGTTCCATTGCGGCGCTCGAATTCTCCTGCTCCGATGGGAAAAATTTTAATAGGAAATTTTTTAGTCGGTCGTCTGTTAATCTGGCGCGAACCGGGGGCGCCATTGCACCCAGGAACATTCATCACCTCGCGCGCCGACGAGGATGATGTACACCATTATTAAATACGGAAGGTTCGGGTGATGGAGTTTTTTCGACGGTCCACTAACGTCATTCCACAGGATTGCCTGACGTCATTAGCCGTTTTTCGCCGCTCGTCCTCCGGAAACTCATTTCGCCTCTTGCCCCCGCGACCGTTGATTTTCACGTTTACCGACGGCCGAGTGCTATCTCCTCCGATGAAAATCCATGATGCATCGCGCGTCGCTCTTTCGAGCCAAGCTAAGTACAAAACGAACGGGCCAACCGAGATCGATCGGTCGATTTCGTTACGGCCGGACGATTTCTAGCCACCAGCTAGAGATTCACCGTTCCGATCCGTGAAATCAGTCCCGCGAAACTTCGTTCGATCTCGCATAGAGAGTGTGGATAAATTTCTGATAACGGCAACGACTCGATTTCGCGAAACGTTTTTAGATCGTACAGATAAATTCCGATCGGGGATAATCCGCGGAGAGGGAATTGAAAGATTTGCAGTAGCATGAAGATGCATTTGTGTTGTATCGTCGATCGTTTTATTTTTCGCTGAAAATTTGAAAATGAAGGGAAGACTGTGGGAAATATTGTTGGTGAAAATTGGCGGTATAAATGAAACTCACGAAGCGAAATTGTTCTCGTGAGATTTATAAGAATAGGAATTGATTTGTTTGTTAAAGTAAAAATTTCGTAATTCGACAATGATACGTTTAATCATTCTGAATCAGAATTATGTCTGAAATTTCAAAATAGAAAAGATTGGTTGTGTCGAGTAGACGGATTAGAAGAATATGAATTGTTTGTTGTAGCAATTGAGTGTTTCTTTCGTTAACATTATTAATTATTTTGGCTCAAGTTTTGATACTTTTCCCTCCTCAGAAATTTACAAAATCTATGACTTGGAACATGAAATCTTATATCTACATTTCAGTTCAATTGTTTGTTTTTCGAATTTCACGCACAACGCGACACAATAAAGCAATTTAAATTAACAGAGAGCGAGAAAGAGAAAAAGAGTTAAAATGATTCGTAATTTCTTACTTCTATTTCAAATAAAAATAAAACGAATACAGGCACGCTTTCTACGTATCATCTGAGATCTGTAGCAATCTTCCTGGCATCTTCCGAATTTTCCCTTCTGTCACTTTGAAAGGCAACGTCGTTACTTCTTCGATTCAAACTGAAGCGATTATGATTCCTCGGACCAAGAGCCGCGTGATTACATAATACGGTAGTGTGGAACTCCTGACGAATCTTGGAATCGAACGGTTGCCTCATAGTTATAACCACAAATAGAATTGATTCACCGTGATTTCACCAAGGCACGTACTGTGGAAGCGACCGAGAGAATTCTGTTCCTTCCGTGGAACTTCATTGCTATAACTATGGGAACGTGATGTATTATTTGCGAATAGTTTATATGCCGAGTAGTCAGTGGCTATCTTTTAGCACATAACAACGATGTTTGCTCTCTGCGTGTTCCAAATTAATTTGACGTTGCGAGTCCGAAAACCACATTCAACGCATTGTTGATCGGTCATTTTTAAATATTTCTGTATAAAAGAAAGAGTTAACTACCGATCAACAATGTATTAAAGTATTTAACAGAATTTCGACAGAATTCAGCAAACTGAATTTTAATCACGAATGCACGGAAACCTACTCGATTTCCACCATTGTTCGTCTCGATGTGTATTTTTGCTTATTAATGACGTTTTAATTTTTGGATATGCACTGATTTTTCAACTCGTTGATTCAGTTGCAATCGCTATTGGATTTTCTTCCTTTGTTTTAATTATTACTATACTAAAGCGGAACAATAATTTAATTAACGTGCAATTAATTATCTGTTCCCGAAGATTTCATTACTGGGATTGAGGAGCTCGTATTATTAAAGAATTTAATTATCATCGTCAGAAATCCGATAATGTAATTATCAGTTCTCGGTATTACAAACGGTGCGGATCGTAAATGGTGTCAATAATAAAATTAGAAACGTGTTCTCGATGGTAGTGGTGGTACGAGACGATTCGTGCATTAACATTGCACGAATGTCTGCATTCGCGAAAAAGTAAAAGAATTCGTGATATTGAATCTTACACTTATAGTTACTCTCCCGTAGATATCTGAAAGTAAATAGAAGAAGATATTTCATAAACTTTTACAAATGATTGTTGATTAACCATTTGCGATGAAGATTTTCAGTGATTTTTATCGCAAAGTTCTTTCTCTTCATATTCACAGAATAAATAGCTTTTGGGCTTCCCCACTGTCACATAATCCATTAACAATTTAAAACTGGAACTTCTATAGCTAAGATCAAATTAGCTTTCACGTCAAACGTATAACTCGCTTTAATGAATGTGAGATTTCATATCACGAGACTCGAGAAAAAATTGAATCTGAATCTGCGTGCGTTGCTTCGCGAAAATTTTTATCACGAAACGGACGTCCGTATAATTAAACGAATCGAAAAACGTGTATCTAATTATTTTCCCTTCGTGAGCCAGCAGTTGTTTAAAACACGCGTCGCGGAGCAATTCTTTTTTTTTTTTATAAAGCATAACGTCACAACGTGGAAGAGGAATATCAAAGACAATGATGTAATCTCGTGCAATTATTCGTTTAGTATATTTTTCACGTTCGGGGAAACGCGTTCGAAAGCGGCGCCGCGTAAAGACCTTGTTCGTAATAAATGAGGAAAATTTTTTTTCCATGAAAATAAATTGCAGGATTGTCATGTGTGTTCAACAGCAGCGGCCGGGAGCTTGAATTAATAGAACGATGCGAAAGGCACGAAAAAAGGCATTGTTTGGAAGTTCAATAACGCACACCTCCGCGCGTGATAGGTTAGAAAATTGCCGTGAAATTAGGACGAAGGATTTTGTGTCATACACAGCGGCGAACAAAAAGTATTGGCGCGGATCAGATTTTCTCGTGAAAGCGAATATTTCATTTTTTATAAAATTTCATTGGTGGAATATAAATTTGAAATCTGTTGTAATTTATCGCTTTTACCTCTGCCGTGGACCTCGATTTTTTACGTTTGTTCCATGTTTTAACATTTCGGGGAAAACTTTGGTGTTAAATTTAATGAAGAAGTTACGTACGCGAGCGACAACTTTTTTCATAATTTCCTCAAATTAAACAAATTGTTGAATTATTGAATTGAAAATACTTGTGTGAAAAATTATCTAAAGTTTCACAAAATGCTGAATTGCATTGTGACGTTACGTTACCAAAAAGATAATAACAGATTTCTTGCTACAACTATTCAGATTTAAATTCATAAAGAATTCTCCTTTTTTCAAATTTGGGATCTTACAATGAAAGCTACTTTATATCAATACGGTCGTTCATCATTGTACATTGATAGTCGAAAACGAACAAATAATCGTAAGAAAAAATTGACAAAACAATCTTGGAATAGTTTTTACAGATTTTACGAGTCGCTTCGATAAAAAAAGAAACGAAACGTTAAAAAAAAAAAAAAAATAGTGATTTAGAATCGCTTCGTCTGCAGCGTGAGAGAAAAATCATCGATAGATACGTGTTGCTGGAAAAACCATTGGGTTAGTAAAAATTTCAATAAACAACGTATATCCGATTGTAATCTACGGTGATTTATTGTGAATTTTTATTGCGATTGTGTATTACACGTTGCTGAGCCAGTGGAATGTATAAAAAAAGAGAATTGCAGAAATTCTGATAGTACGTTGCAAATGTGTTTGGTTTTCATGAGTTTTCGTCAAAAATGCAAATATTTGTGCTGCGTATTTTATTAACTACTTTTAATCAGTGTAATAAAATATCAACAGAATATGAGAATGGTATGCTCTCCGCTCCGTTTAAATATTTCATCGGCGATGTACGCGGCGTACGAAAGACGTGGGAATATTTACAGAAATATAATTCATTTGAAAATTGGAAGAAGTAAAAATTCGCGTTGTTTTGGCGTGTTTAGATTGAAACGGAATCTCTTTCGAAATTGTATGTTCTCCTAATAACGAGAATGTTGACGTTTTTACAATACTCGACGATCTGGAAGGAATTTTAAGCGTCTCACTCTGTTTAAACAATTAATCAGAGACGCGTAAGTGTCATCTGAAGACTCCGCTTTTGCGAATATACGAATTTTGTTTGGTTGATTAATGCAGGTTTAGAAGAAAAATTGAAAGGATGTTAGAGAAAATATATTTAATGACCAGTGACTGTTCTAAGTTACATGTTCTGAGTTACATGTTGAAAAGAAACTGAGGAATCTAGAGGAAAATAGAAAGAAACGAAAGGGAAATCTCGTCAAAATCCTTGCGAAAAGGCGTTTTGTAAGAAGCGGCGCTGAAAGATCGTACATCTATCGGAACCGAGTCGAGAATTTATTGTAATCCGTCTGGCGTCGAGTATTCTAGGAAAATTCTCAAAGTTCAAACGGGCAACGGAGTATTCAGGGTCCCGGGGAGTTGAAGCAGCACGGAACTCCGCGGCGAGCTCTGCCTCTCCCTTCGTGGCATCGAAGTTCTGGCACGGCCCGCGATATTGTTAGAACTTTCTTGCAAGGTATGCCGCAACGAGCCGGCCCTCCGCCCTCTCTGCAAAGCTGTACGTTTGCGCCCTGTATATCGGAAAAGCCGCGAGCGCCTCTTTAATTGGACGCGGTCAACCATAATTGAAGAACGCTGCAACGCC
>KQ436043.1:300426-334622 GCA_001276565.1 Melipona quadrifasciata | reverse complement strand
ATTGATCCTACGATCTTCAGACAGAGGAATTTTCTGCCAAGAGGAGGAATTCTTTTTGTTAACGGGCGTGGATCACACTGACTCGTTCAGACATTGGCAAAGTTTGCGAATTTCTTTCGCAGGTAATTAGTCAATGAAACGTTTTGATTTATACTGCTGTTTACGTCACTTTATGTTAAAACGTTGGTAGTAGTTATAGGACTTTGTTTTCCACGAGTGAAATCGGTTGTAGCGAAACACATTTTCTCTATTACTTGTTTCACAGTGAAATTTTGGTTTCAAATGGAAATTACTCGAATAATATAGCCATTGAAGTGATAGAAGGTGAATTTAAAATGGGAGTTGATCATACCTTTTCATTTATCTTTATTGATTTATTAACTGCAAGTTTTATAACAAAGAATTATTACAAAAAAATATTTGAAACAGTGAAACTTAATTCATTAATGTACGTGTATGCGAGACCTTGTGGACACTTGGAATGAAATTTAAAAAGAACTGCTTAAAAGAAGAATGTAAGATTCGAGTAGGACTAATGCTTTACCTGTTCTACTTACAGCGCTTACGTACTATTGAAATTCTGTTTCTCCTTTTACAATTTGACAATTGCTAACTTCCGCAAATTGCAGTACGCTAAATTTGGTTGTTGAAAAATATAAATAAATCCAATTTGTATTCGTGTCGATTCAAATTCGATTAAATGTCCGAATACTTTGAAATAGGACAGAAATGGCTTACAACCAAAACTTTGCACGTTACCTTTCAATTTTTCAAATTACAATTTCCATTTCTCATTCATTCAGTCAAACATTAAAAAAGTGAATAATTAATTTAGTAGCCGCCTAATTGCTCCAACTGTAAAACAGTATAAATATTAAAACGTATAATTGATTGGCTCGGTAATTAAACGGGACGAAATATTTTGCCGCTAATTTGCTGAATAGATCCGGTTGAAGGATAGCTGGGGTGTGGCTAGAGAGTTTACCGGATGTTTAGGTCTAATCAGGATGGATATGGTGAGATGATAATGAGGGGTCGCCACCCTTGGGTGCCACGTGGGACCGAATGAAGACAAATAGCCGAGCTCTACATTCGCAGGCCTGTATAGCACGCTCATCGGTGTTGATGGTCGTTGTTATATTCGATGTCAAGCCCTCGCTATGCCTCATTATACGTGTCACACCGGCGAATGCTGAAAATGAGTTCGAGAGAGCCACCATTTCACGATTAAGCCAATTTCGTTTTTCCCTGTGTGACTTTATTTACGACTTTGTCACTTTATTTATACACATACTAATATTTCTCTCAATGGAGAAGAACGTTCATCTTCGGTTTGTAAAATTCTTGTCTAACACGTTGGTTACCACGTGAAGTTTATATGTTTTTTTTATCGCAACAGATTGTGGATTCATATAAAATTTAAAAATCCTGCACATGTAACATGAATTCGCTGAAAAATTAGTATGACCATCGCATTTCAGCTTTGCTGAATATTATACTGCGCTTTTACACGTTTCATTTGATTATTGGAAATTTTTTAGTTTAGTTATTCAAAAAAGTCTAACAATTGGTACATTGAAAAATCAAATGCTAGAAATAAATTGAAGCATGAGATTTAAATTTTTTTAATGTATAAATAACCACAATTTTTGAGCGAATATCCACCTGTTGAAATTTTCTCAAAGTAGGAAACGAACGAACATTCCTTCGTTTGATCAAAACGTATCGTCTGTACGTCCCATAAAAGAAAACGATAAATTCGGAGTAAAATAATGGCGATTTCGAGGTGGTTAGGATGGAAATCCACAGGTCGTTGTAAACGACGCGCGAAGAACAAAAGCTCGAAGAATTAAGGTCGTGGGGGGGCATTTCGCAGTGGTTACGAACTCAATGATGATCCTGACAAGTGCGCGTGTTATAGGAGGGGCCGAAAGCAAGGGCGTGCCGAGGCTTTTCTTTCTGTTCTCGGCAAAAACTCGTGGTGAAACCCCAATAGTGAAAGTCGATATAGGAGAAGGGTGGAATAATTTCCCCTTAACGCTATAAGTTGCACGTTCTTATTCGGCAATCCGTTTTTTTTTTCCACTCTCTTCCGTGATATACACCGCGAGAAAGATAAAAATGAACGTTCGTTGAAACGGGGAAAAATATCGTATGTCAAAATTTAAGAGTAGATTATGGTAGGCTCTAGATTATGACCAATTGTACGATAGGATTGTTAATGGGTCTGATCATGAAAAAGATTTTTCGACATTTCTATTTTTACAATTTTCGAGAATAAAAGTGTCTTTACATTTCTATCCTCTGTGCGATGTAAAAGCATCTTTGAAGGGAACGAACTCAAGAGAATTTGATTTTTTAAAATATCGCTATTGGTTCAGTTATGCTCTTCGTTGTACGTTTCCGATGTATTTTACTTCTTACTTCAGTAGTAACGAACAAGCGATGGTCTCTCCTTCACTTTTCATCAACGTTGAGATTCGAGGAACTCTTGATCTTCGAATCACCATCGTCAAATACGCACAGTCCCTTGAACATAATTTAAATCCACCGGCAGTTTACAACTGAAACTCCTTCGTTCGACGACAGGCAACAAACGACGAGCCATTGTAAACAGCTTCGGAGTAATAAAGTAGTCCTCTTCATGTCGACTCGACACAGTTCAGTAAAGCAGCAACCGACTGGACGTTAAACGCTTTGTTCATCGAGAACTCCCGCGCTACTATAAACTTCCACGCGGTTGAAGAAGAGCAGTTAAACCGTGCGAAAGAACGGGCTAGCGGTTGCGGTTAATTTTAGAACCGTAAGATTTCATCGTCCCGCGAGTCTTTGGCCACAGCCTTCGACTGTGCGATATATTTTGCATTTCGTCGTGTCTCTCTGGCGCGACGAGAGTTCTTAGATCAGTTCTTCTTGCGGCCATAGTGTCGCGACGTGACAAATAAGTACTGTCACATTACATCGTCATATTATATTGAATCGTTAATTGTAGCATTCACACGTATCGCGAAGAAGTTCGAGTTTATTTTGCTCTGCTATTTTTATTTTTCGATTTATTCTTTATTATTTATTATTGTTAAACTTTTCATATGTTTTACTGTTTTACTTTGACTTTTACATACAAAGAGAAGAGAAGCCTTAGATTCGCATCATTAGACTACGTTTTACGGTTTACCAGACATTCTGCGAAATATATTTTGATTTCTCCCGTTACAGGAAACAGCTGATTTTTATAGTTGCGAAAATTCACCCTAAATTCTATAAATTCTATAGAACAGACGGAATGTAAACATTTTCAAAACGGGAGAACACCACTCATTCAATGGCTGGGAGTACCATTTTCAAAAAACAACGCGAAAATTACTTTCTGCGCGTACAGAAATTTCACAGCAACGAGTAAAGTCACAGTAAAGCAATCAATATTTAAAATAAAGTATACAAAGCGCTGTCTTTCTTCTTTTTTTAAAACGTTCAATAACCCGACACATCCTGTGTAGACAGCCACGTTGTGGATTATAGAGAAACTGGAGTAGATCGAAGGTACAAAGTCGAGTTGAAAGTGGATACGGCTCTCGAGTGGCGTTGTGACGACAAAACTCCACCACCGCTTTAATATAACTTTGCACGCTAATGCATTGAACTAGACGTAATCTTGCTCGATACTTTGGAAATTCAGCTTGTCAGGATTCAGGCCTTTAAAACTTGATTTTACATTCGATACAAGACAGTTTCGGGCAGCTAGGTGTAAATTTGGAAAACAACGAATAATTGTAAATTCAATCGATGCGATTTCATATGTTCGTGAACGTAACATTCTCTTAAATATTTTCTGTATTTTTTTTTTTTTTTTTTTTTTTTTGTGGATGTTGCGTGTGTTCTGTACGTTTTTTCTCCAACAAATGCACAAATGCATCAGCAGTTTCAACAATTAGAAACATTTTGAGGCACAGAGACGTTATCGAAAGGCTAACCACTTAATTTCCATCGGTGCAAACAGAATTAGCAATATCAATAATAGATGAAAAATGCGACAAATGTAATTCACGTGCTATGCGTTAATGCTCGCGTGCGTAAAAGTGAACTATTAAGCAAATAGTACGAAACCGCGATGAATGATTCCAACAGAGAGAAAATTACGACTCGAACAAACTTATGAAACATACGTTCCATACACTTGACACTTACCATGCAAGAACTTTTCACGTATACATTATACAATGTATTTTATGTGAAATTTCATTGTGATTGTATTATAAAATTAGATTCTATAAAATCAGAAACTAATTTGAAGATATATTACACACAAGAATTAAAAGATACTTCTTGCAAACTTGATGTATAAATATAAGTGTGAAATGTATAAATATTAAAGACTGAATTTTGAAGTTTGTTGACTGTGGCTGTTTAAATACTTTTGCAAAATATATAAATACTTTGCAGTTTCTATACAGTACATTCTCGGAGTCTTTTCAAACTTGATAGTTGAGTCTCCGTAGTGTTAATGAAGTTTCATACAACACACGTGATATATTCGTAAAAAGTTCTTACAAAGGTTCAAATACTTTCGTGAGCAACCTGCTTATTCAACAATATTTTTCTAGGAAAAATGTTGATCACATCAATGAATAGAATGAAACAATCAACACGATATATTTTCAGAAAAAAATCAATTTGTTCGCCAAGGCGTCCAGTGGTGTGCAATCCCGACGATTAACCTCTCCATACCCAGGCCACGTCAATCTTACTTAAAATTACTTAAGTTTTCCCAGTGAAACGCAACACTATTATTATCGATAACATCCAATGTCAAACGATGAAAGGAATTACAAATGCCATTAACCTCGGACAATCTTTGCTTCTTCGAGATAATTGCTTCGTTCGTTCCTACAACGTTGCATCCCCATGAAAGATATTGGTTAGATTTAAAACGTTCCAGCAGCTTTATGAGCTAAATATTTAAATATCTTAATGTATCTCGTAGCCGCTGTAAAGAGCTTGTGAAATTTTAATTAATATTTCTTTATTATTTTTCCTAATACTACTTAAAATTTCCAATTACTTTTTGAATATCTTTAATTATTACTATTTTTTAAATAGTGTTGATTATTTTTACTCAATTATTATTATTTTTTAAATATATTAATCATTGATTATTTTATTACCGACGATTTTAAACAGTGTTTCATTTAATCACATCGGTGGTATTATTACTATTGCAATGAATATCTTGAAAAATGAAATTCGCTAAATGAAAGTCTACGTGTCTTCAACCTCAAATAACTTTCAGGAAAATCAAAAAGAAACGCAGTCGACAGATTGTTAGCGTTACAGGGTATATTGAGGTTCAGTTAAAAAAGAATTATTTCGTCGTGTAAGACACGAGACGTATGGCGCAACTGTGAAAACACGAAGACCGCTGACTCGGACGAAAAGATCTCGGTTGGCTGGTGGTTCTTCTGCGAATTCTATTTCGGAGAGATAGCACGTGCCGTTCATTCGTAAGCCAACAACCTCTACTCTGTGTGGTGATTAAAACTGATCCGCCCACAACCGCGGGAAAATATGAAGGGTTCCGTTGAAGCCAGTGTAATGATCACAGAGAGGAGATAAGTCATTCGTACTGAGCGTTTTCTCGAGGACCACGTGCCTCTAAGGTCAATCGTTTCAATTCATCTGGCAGAAAACTCTGGTCTGATTCAATGATCTCGATTGTGTTAAAACTGAACGAGAATTTCGTGCGCAGGTATGTGTAATTTCGTTTTGTTAATTGAAGAGGACTAATTGATAATTTGGATTATTGAGCGAGATAAATTAAGCGGTAATTGTTGAATTCTGGTTATAATGCAAATTATAAACATTACGTACCTTTGTTCTAACGTTTAAAAACTGCATAAAACTGTCTTTATTGTTATGTCTTGTGACTATCGAGTCAATTTACGAACACGCAAAGCATTAATTAGTTCTTAGATTAAATAAATTCTTTCATGCTACAAACTCGAATTAGCAACCATATTCTTCTCCACTTTCGCCGAGTAAATAGTGAAAAGTTTAATTAATTAAGACGTAAAGCTTTGCGCACAATTCAACGCAATTTTCACATGACATAAAAAAAATGCGCCATCATGGGTCTAACAAGGCCATTATTAGCACGAACACGAAAGGATTAAATTAGCTCGTATATCTACATTAAAATCGAATAATTGCTGTTTATAACCACATCGTTGGAAGTGTAGCATTTTCAGTCGCTTGACTTTGAATGGTACGTATTACTTAATTTTTATTCAAATACTCTGCTGCCCACGTGTGCGATGCATTCACGTCTATTAACACGCCGTACTTTTGATATGCAAATCAATTTTACGCTGTAATTGACGTTTCCATTTCCTTCTTTTCTTTTTCCTTACGAATTAATTAATCTTCTTTCACTTTAGTTTCTTAAACATATTCTTCTTTCTTCTGAAGTCAGTGACTGTAAATATTTCACAATGGAATACTCGAGAAAAATTATTTAAAAACTATTTTGCCAAGCTTCTCGTAATTTATTAAAACGACAAAATTACAGACTCTTCTTTCCCCTAGATAAATTTTGCTTCTGAATAGTCCGATCTGCCTGGAAAATGATTTTGTGCTTGTAAAAATAAACACGGATCTGTCGAAAAAAACAGTTTGAAAATAATTAATGGTTGATACGATACAGAATAACAGCTAACACTTCGAAGAAAAATAGAGATCCTAGTTAAACATACTTTAATTCCAAAACTAAGTGCTCAAAATTTTAATAACGTAAATTATTACAATCACCTGTAACCCAATGACGGTATCATTCGAAAGTTAATTTTACTTTGAGTTGCATATTCTCCGTGACAGAGCAGCAACACATTCTCCAAGTTCGATCTATTATGGTAAGATAGCTTCTCAAGAAAATGCTTTGCAATAGCACTTCGCGGAAGCAGCACAAGGTTTTAATTATTCGTGCAACGCAGCCGTTCAATTAATTTACGTAACCGATACGATTCACATTGGAGCTGGAACTTATATAGACGAAAGAGAGCCGTACAATTCTGCCAATATTGCCTCTTCTATCGTGTGGAAGCACCTTCGTGACGTCGAACGGCACCGCGCAAACAATGACTGACGCACGTATAAATCGCTGAAAAATTATGAGCAGCTAGGTGGATCGTGCCGTCGGTTTCGATGAATTGCATCAATTTCTGAAACCGTACGAGCGTATACATGTATATATGTGTGTATACTACCAATAACAACTTCGTCCTGCATCCGTTGTGACAAGCTGTAACTTTGTGATTAAAGGTATAAATACGTGTAACATAAAGAAAGATGTGGAAAGAAAGAAAAGAAAAAGATTTTAAGAGTTCTTTGATGCTTCCACGGACATTGTATAATTTAGAAGAGATAAGGTGTCTGTGTCGTGGATTGTGATACCAGAATTAGCCATTTTAGAATTACATATATGGATGATCTAAATTTACATCGTTTTAAAGATATATTACCGTCTAAAAATTTTTCTACACAATCGTGTTAGCTAAAATTTTTTCATCTCTGAATCACAGGAAGAAATGACAGAATTTATTTTCAATAAATAGTGAAATATTTTATTATCTTTGATTCCGTTTTTAACTACTCATTAACTAAAAAGTTCGGATATTAATAAAAGAAATATAAATTGAAACCTCTACGTAAGAACAGTCTCTGAATATCATGAAATAAGTACAGTCAATCTTAAATTGCCACTGATAATCGTATTCATTGTTAGATGATACTTCATAAATTAAAAAGTAAATGGAAAGATATAGAGGAAGCGTCGAAAGCCAAGAAGAGCATCACTTTGAAAGCTTCACGGGCGCTGTACACGCGAGGTCTCTTTGTGCCGAGCCGCCTGAGAACGCCGGAAGTCGTCGCCTTTATCGTCGAATGGTGCGTCACACGCGAAAATGCTTCCCCGAAAAAAAACTGGGTGACGCGATCGGAGAAAAAATGGACAGAACCTGGGAGAAAAAGGGAAGAAGGTTTGGTCAAAATGAAGAAAGACACCGAGAGATAAAGATGAGGTTTTCACGTGAATGAAAGACAGAGAGATGTGTGACCAGCAGGAAAAAGAGGAACTATAGGGATAAAGAGAGAAAGTGTGTGTGTGTATGTGTGTGTGTGTAAGGAAGCAAATGAAGAGATGTGGCGTAGGGGTTGGAGATAAAGGTGGGATGAAAGGGCGAAGAAAGAAGATAGGAATCGGTGGCAGGAGGGAACAAGAACGAAAGAGAGGAAGACGTGAAAGCGGAAAATAAAAATCAAAATGGAAGGAGAAAAAGATAGTGCTTAAAGCGGAAAATCGCGAGGAAAGAAAGAGAGAGAGAGAGAGAGAGAGAGAGAGAGAGAGAGAATGAATAAAATGAGAATAAATGAGGCCCCGGAAGAGAAAAGGAAAAGAGTATACGCCGTTTGTGTCAAAAGCCGCGAAAATAGTTAGCGAAAAGGGGCAAGTTATCGGATTTAATGTAAAAGCGAAGGGAAAAACTGGCAAAAACTCTGGTAACACGCGAACGTGACCGGCAGTTCGGTCACGAAGATACTTTTTGTTTCGGGGCGCGTGTTTTCGCGCGATGCTTATCGGCTCGGTGATTAACACGTGAAAGTCGCTTGTACGGCAACGATTTTCTTCTTTTTTTCTTTTTTTTTTTTTTTTACTATACGTGGCGCGATTTTCCCAACGGGGAATTTGCCGTGTAAATTTATTTCGTAACCCGGCGACGGTCAAGTTTTTTAATTGTACGCGCGCGCGCTCGCTGCAGATAGGAAAATTAAAACGTACACGAGCCGGAAGTGTAAGCGTCGATAAATCAGAAGAGAGCCTTCGACGGTCGTAAAGCAATGAGAAGTTGCGCGAACACGTTATAGTTTATGAACACGGCGATAAATCACGCGGGTCTACGACCGAGGGAAAGCGTCGTCTCGTCGTTTCGAGGAAAAAAACCATTACGCCTCGGATGCTTGCACTTTATTTTTCCACGCTAAATGTACCAGATAGATTGCCTCTTGCCTTTCCTTCGAATTTTATCTGTTGATGGACACGGGTAAGTAATTCCATCGTTAAAAGCGAAAGTTACAAACGGAGGATTTTACTGTGAATTGATTTGTCTTATACTTGTGGTTAACAAAAGTAGACACATATAGTATCGAATTCGATCCCTAGGGACAACGAGGTAAAGAGAGTACATACTTAACCAACCTTCTCCATCGAACTAAACTAATACATACATATATTTATCGAGGATTAAGCCATTAAGACGTTCCACGTCGACGTTAAATCTTCCGAGTAGTTTATCCCCTTGATAGTTCCGACATGTATTCCTAGAACGCTGATCCTAGAGAATGTGCGATCCCTTTGAAGCACTGAGACCGCTAAATTGCTCGAATCGTTGGGAATATTCGCGTTACTGTCTTCTGAGACTCGAGACTTCGATTACCATTCTCTTTACAAAAGTATAGCGAACACGAAACAGCAAACTTCAAGATACATGTCGAGAAGGAACGATGTTAACGTGATACTGAGAATCAATATTCCGTTGTGCTCTGTATCGGCACTTTGAAGTAGGAAGCAAAATATTTGCTTTGTCATTGAATATGTGCTAAATGTGTGAAATGTGCTAAAGCTAGGATAGAGTGCAATAGAATTCCAATCGAATGAACCTAAACCTAACCTAAACCTACTCTAAACCTAACCTAAACCTTGTCAGAAGACAAATAGTCTTCTCGTTATCGATTATTTTTCTTTCGCGTAGCAGGAATTTACGTTCGAACGAATGGATTCAACAAATAGAAGTTCATTTGACTTTCATCAATGATTTACAGCGGAGATCATCGAGAAAAGTTAAAACGTCTGGCCAATAATGTTGATTGCAAAAAATGCCAACCAAATGCTTCAATCAAAAAGCATCAAATCTATTCGATAGAATCTTGTTTATCACGGAAAAGGCGACAACGAGTACGACTCGTGTGAGTACGTGAACAGTATAAAATCAAGCCAATCATTGGAACGATGAGGGATCAGTCGTGGTTCGTTCATTATGCGCACACATACTTGCACACCTGCGTGAAACTTTCGACGTACAAACGTATGGTAATTTCCCACATATGATATCTGCAATGGGAAAGACTCATTAGACTCGCTACGTTTCGTGCGAGCTGAGTTTAGAAAGTGTGAAATACTCCTTGCAATTAAATTGCACTGTACAATGATCGATTAACGCATCAATCATACAAACTTTCCGAAACAACCTGCCAGTTGAAGTGGACGACTTGCAATGACTTCTTTGTAATAGGAAGTATCAAAAACGTGCAATTATATCAAATGATAATTTAAAATTATCTAAAGTAACCTTCCAGCCGCGAGTAATTTTCACGCGTAAATTTTCTCTTTTTCCTCCTTACATTAAAAAAACTACGTTTTAAAAATTTTACATGTTGATCGTTTTCGACCATGAGGATCTTCAGTTTGGACAGTTATTTTTATTGCATAGACAGTTGTTTCAGGGAATGAAAACCTCCTTCAATGGTTTTCCATTCTACGTGCTCAAAAGTCTCAAAACAATTTTTACTTTTAATAATCAATAGTTATCGCGAGTAGTACAATTTTTAAATTGCATCTGTATCTGTAATTCGAAGTCGACATACCAACTCTCAATTAAATAATCCTGAAACTACTTAAACCGGGGGCCCAAGTGTAGAACAAGAACAATTTGGTCAAGGAAGTAGACCAAAGAACCGTATGAGGCTTCATCTGGCCGACGAAGGATGGAAAAAGAAAGAGATGGGACGAGGAAGAAACAGGAAATGACTGATCTAAACGAAAGTGGGTCCAGCAAAGCGAGAATCGCATCGGACGCTGGACCTGTGACGCGAAGCGCTACTTATGCATGCAGCATAAACTAAAACTACCGGTGTCACCGGTGATATACCGTTGGTAGACGCTGGACGAGACCGGTTTATTGTCCATTTGCATTCCGTGTCCCGCATTCGCATGGCGTTCCACTTAAATTTCTAGTTTGCCTTGCCGCCCTCCGTGCTCCAGCGCCATTTACCCCCCATCTCCATTGCTCGCTTTCCCCTCTTTTATCCTTCTCCCTGTCTCCTCGAGGATAGCGTGCGCCACCCGGAGAAGAGTTGCACACCCCTCGCGCGTCCTCCTTTTCCATCTCTTCGCCGGCTATTTTATGAAAGGAAAGAGGAATTGCCGGCTTTTAGTCGTTGGCTCAACCGACGCGACGTCGATGTGTAAGTGTCGATAAATGGCGTCCTTTTTTTCTCTTTTTTTTTGTTTTTCTTTTTTTTTATTGAGCTAAAAAGTTGCTCTTTTATGGCGAGGAGTAGGTTTCGAAGGATACTTGACAAACTTTCGAATTCAATTTTCCCAAGAAATAAAGCTTCTCGTGTGTTCACAGGTATATTTATTATTTACTCCCGCTCAAGTTCAAACTCAGGCAAATTTAATCGAAATTCAATGTTCTAGAAAACGAAATCTTAAATGAAAAAGTAGTGTTCCACTCATTCATAATTTCCCAGAACCCCTTTTGTATGAATCAATAGTTTAACGCTTAGATGTAGGAACTCGCAATTGATCTGTTCTCCTTGTACACTATCTCTTAGCATTGAAACGAATAAGAATAAGATGTGGTGATATTATTTAGTGAATGTTATCCGTTTGGATAAAGGTTCTACGCTAATACTGGAGCCTATCACCACGTGAATCACTCGTGAATTAAAGACTCGGGCTGTATTAATCAGTATAACGTCCATAATGGCAGAATTCGTTCCACCTTCTTTGCTGTAAACGTCATTTTCGTAGAAAATCGTAAGATGTTTCGTATCGTTGACAAATATATGTATTATAATGCTACACGAGTTGTTTGGTATTCGAGCTGCGGTGACTATTTTAATGCGATTATGGTAACGTATGTTGCGTAGTGATATCAACGGTATGTCGCTGCTTGGTACATGCTATTGCCTTGTCCGCAGTTTGAGAGGATTGAATATGTAACGCCGCGCGACTGTGCTCAGAATGTCAAGGAGGAAAATTGGAATCCGTTAGGATTGCGCGAAGCAATATCGACGATGGTTACACCTCATTCCGCGACGTGATTTTGCCATCGGATGCTGTTCTCTGGTTATTGGTGTTCTGTCCATTTGATAGATTATTCAAGCCCCGTTCGATTTCTGGCGTGAACTGAGAAAATATGAAATGACTGCAGGCTTAGAGAATTCAGAGGAAGCAGGAAAATTTTTTTCCTAGTCATCAATTTAAATTCGGCTCGTATAAACGTAGTGGTTTATTAAGCAAACGCAAATACGATTTATGGCACGTAATATTTCGTTGTAAAATGAAATTTTATTTTTTATTTCCCTTTTTTTTTTCATACTAGCACTGTCGTATCCAATAACTGAGTTTCCGACAGGTCAATTTCACGAATAATAAATAGATGATAAGCTTGTTAGAAATTCCCTCGAAAATGGACACGTTAGAGAGAAATTTGAATAACCACGTCGACTAATTGCTTGAAAAAATTGTATTTCGCTCTTATAATTGAATCACCGATTGCAATTAACACGCGTACAATCCAATGAGCTGCCGATCCCGTAAATTAGTTATTCATGTAAATTTCGTGAATTTAGTAGGCCGTAATGATGTACCGATACCATTGCGCCTCAGATTTCACGAATATACACGAACATAGTACCAATAACAGAGTCACTAATTTATTAAAAAGAGTAATAATAATAATAATTTTTCATTTCACCAAATAGTACCATTTTAAAATTATATTGTATAATGTTGTTACATATTATGCATTATTTTAAAATCCATCATTGTACATGCATCAAACAAATTAAAATTAAATATCATGTATCATTTTGTTAAATTGCTGTCTATCAGTTTTTCATAAATTGATTATTTTGAGTAAATTTTTGAATCCAAATGCTGCTATATTAAATTTTTTTTTTCTTTTTTTCTTCATTCTTTGGAAAACATAATGCCAAGAAGTAAGAATTAAGAAAACCAGTTTTTTATTATAAAAATATTTATTTAATGAAGTTTTCTTGATATTTATTTATTGTGAAATAAGTTGTTTCGCTTAAATTCAGGAAGAAACATCATTGAAAGTCTCTTTCTTTAGTTTAATTATTCTTTGAGCCTGACACTCACTCCACTTCCTGTACATACAATTTTCAATTCTTCTTGCTAATAAACACTCTTCTCGAAGTGAACAGTAATAGTATCGTTATACGAGAAGAAACAATGTTTGTCCGCTATTACTAATCTTCCCTTACGAGTAAATGAAATTCTAGTCGTAGGGGGTTAAAAATATTCTCTTCAATTTACTCAGACGTTCGAGTTGGTCCACTCGCTAATCGCTAAAAGTAGTGTCTCTGGCTGGCGTCGTCGCCACACGAATTCCCCAATATATATAACTCCAGGCCACAAATGTATGCTTATAAATGCCGACTTTGCGGTTAATCTCTCGAGAAGACCGATACACGAGACAGAGACGGTGGAGAACACATTCGCGGAATCGGCCGGTGTCGGTGCATGCATACGTACACATCCTGGCCGCTGGCTGGCTTCTACGTCTCTCGCTGAAAGTATGCGTACTTGCATGCAAATATTTAATTAAAGCAGCGCTAGTGGCGGGCGGCATATGTGCTTGTGCCTGCTGTGTCCGCGCGTCTACTACCCTCTCGAAGGGGTGGCCCGACGCGGCAAGGGGGCACACGGTGGCTACTGTAAATATATGATTATGCATGAGCCTCGCTGGTGCTGAGTGCACTTTGACAGCCACCGTGCTGGCACGCCGCCGTATTAACCCGGCCACGTGCTCCCGCGAACGATGAATTATGACATTTTATCGAAACGACATCTGCGCCGCGCTGATTCGGCAGAAACCACCGAGTAGATTAGGCGCCCGGCGCGGCGCGATTCGATTCGGCCCTCGAATGGTCGCGATGTTAGGAGTGGTGATTGGGTCAGGGTACAGTCTGGGGCAAAATGTTATTTTGCCTCACGACATTTTTGCTCGGTTCCCCGAATTTATGTCTACGCCGAAAAGTGGACAAATTTCACGATGCAACGAACAACTTGCAAAATGTTAATGTACAGTTGATGAGAGAAAGTTTGGAATTGGTGCTGCACAAGTGTGTAAGTCTATTGAATGTTATATTATTTGTGCTGTGTTGGTAACAGTAATCTGTTTTTAAATGTTATTTAGATTTATTTATTGCTCCCGAATATAATTCTATATTTCAAACGTGTGGTGTATTTTTTTACCACTTATTTTTTTAAAATGATGTGATGTACAATATGCACAATAGACGTACAGTTTAAGAATTTGATCTATAAAAAATACTGAATGTTAAAAGTAAAACGGGTTCCAAAACTTTTGAGTGAGCGTATAGATTCAGAATAATCGACATATATATATATGTTGAAGTGTAGAATACATTTTTAAATAGACATAGATAAAAATAAGTTTTTATTCATTGTTTTGAATATTCAAAAAAAAGGGAAACAAAACTATGTAACAAGAAAAGTTTTTAATCAAGGTTTACTTGTATTTTGCAACGAATAACATTTTATAATAGTATATTTTCAACACCTGATATGTATTTTTTACAAAAAATTGGAAATATAATCCACTACGGTATCAAAAATATGAAAATCATGATTGATCTTGATTAAATTATTCACATCAATACGTCAGTCAATTCATTACACTGTGAAATGATCGAGCCCCTTTTTTCGAACAATACTGAATTCCAAGAGAACCGAAATTAATAATTCCAGAAAGCCGAAGTTAATTCTACCTTCCAAAATCCTCCGTCTTTCTAAATTATCGAATTTCAAATTTCTCCGGAAGAAACTTGTCTTTCATTAGACGGAAGAATGCAAGGACAAAATTTTCATACGTGTATCACGTTTTATTACTGTTTATGAGAACACGTTTCTGCGAAACGTTCAATTCCGTTGATATTAAAGGAAGGGGGGGTGGGATGAGGAACTTGGTCTCATAGAATCGCAGGAATTTCACAAGACACGCAGTCAGCTGTTACATTTCCGCCAATGGCGTTGAAGTTCCAAATCATGCCCGGATGAGAATGTAAAGTGGTTGTTCAACCGGCAGTTCAAACTTTCGTTCAAACAGCGAAGCAGAGCGCAAATAACGACGAAATTTAGAAGACGACGTCTTGTCGTAAAAGGGAACTGATTCGAAAAATATGGGAATATATTCCGGCATCCGAGGAATTTTTGACAATGAAAGAAAGCTGATATCGTATATGCATTGAACAATCATACTCTTTATTTCATATTCTTTGCTTACATATGTAAGATCTCCGTGTGAGCTGAAATTCGATGGTTAATCAATCTTTATCAGAATTTATATTATGAATTTATAAACGTATAAAAAAATGACATTAATTTGATAATAAATTTAATACTAATAAAATGATAAGATAATTTTTCACTAAGCTAACATAACAGCAAGTTGGTAAGAAATGAATGTAACAGTATTAATTAATGATAAGTTAATTTAACGATAAATAATAAATTATCCAGTTTGACATAAAATTCTACAAGTATAAAAAGAAAATATGTAACTTGTATGTCGTTAGTTTAGCAACATCACTTGTTGGTATACAAATTATTGTGCAAAAGAGCTCAGATGTCCTAAAACGTATGAATCACGATGAATGAAACGAATTGCTGTAACATGTCTGACATGTATAACATGAATTTACAAACTTCGTGAAAGACGTTCCAAAAAGTTGAAGAACTCGGTTCGTTATATCTGGAAATTATTACAGCCGCAATTTAACTTAAAGAATATCTTCTGGATGCGAGCTACGCAAGTTGGATAAAATATAAAGCATACCTGGGAAGTTGAAAAATTAATCAAGCACAGGTTTAAATTTAAAAGTGAAGACACCGTATATGTGCAAATAAACACTATTCATCGTTTGTTCAAAAGCACACATACATTATATATTATTATATGTTGAAAAATGAAATATAAATAACACATATATAGATACTATACAGATACAAAGTATTACAATATAATACTTTTTATAAAATTCAATAAGAATTTTATAAGAATAATATATACAAGTAAAAATTCGTCTTGAACTGATTACACTTTTATCAATAAATTTGACATTGCTTCATCGAAGAACAAGAAAGATGCAAAATGAGAAAAGAAGTTACGAATACCAAGTGCAAGATGTAGGTAGTGAGCAGATAATCGGTACTTTCTCCAGGATATCTCCTAGATATCTCATTTCAAAAAGAAAAAGAAATAAGAAAAAGATTCGAAATAAGAAAAAGATTTATGCATTTAATAAGAAGAATAGCACAAGACGAGTACAATACAAGAAAATTCCTTCTCTCGAAACATGTCTCAGTCGCTAAGCTATTGCACGTTCCTTTATTCGCTATTTAAAAAATTCTCCTCCGCACGCTCCACTATTTTTTAAATATTCTTACCGCGGAATGTTCACTTATGCTGTCACTCAACGTCCTCCTGACATATATAAGGACGTACTTTGGAAATTTTCGCGTTAGACGTTGTTAGACGTTATTTCATGTACGTTTTCAAACACTACGCTCCAACTTACTCATACGCCCAGTGTTCACGATCTACTATTCTCTTAAACTTTTTAGCTCAAGAAATTATTTTATTATTGAATGAATTACTGTTTTATATTGATTAACACAATATAAAACACATTCGATACTCATAATCGACTAATTTACTTTTAGTACAATAAATTTTAATATTATCTGACAAATTAATTGTTGTTTTATAAATAATGCATATTTAGTTTTTGAGGTGTTAAAATAGCGATGAATAATATCGTGAATATAATAATACGTATCCTTGCACATTTATTCTGATTATAGTGCAAAAGCCAGTTATCTTCACTTTTACACGTTCAACTGCATGTACGACCATTTGCGGTTTACATCTGTTTTGTACGTTCTTGTCTCTTTCTCCGAGTAGATTTATGACTAGTGCTTTTAATTACGGTCCACAGGACGTATGAGTATGCGTGGCACAAGTATTTCGTACGTATAATACAAGGAAAGATAACTTAGTTAAAAAAGTTGGAGCTAGAAGTTTGTCGCAAATGAGTGAAAAGTAAATAAAACACAAATAAATAAATAATATACAGATCGAGTATTAAATGGAACAAACGTACAGATGAAAATTCATTAAATTGGTTAACTAATATCGTCACGAGGGGCAAGATTTCCAAGGGATACGTTATATTTGATATTTCATCTCTTTCGTTCTCTTTTTATAATAAAACTGATATCGCGAATAGTGTTTCATCAGGGGTGAAATTTCCCAGGGAAGTATTGAATTCTTTCATTCCAATTTCGCAGTTAATAGAACAAAATTGAGGATATTATCAGTAGTTTCCCATAAAAGGTGAGATGATTTATCAATCGTGTAATTAATATACTGAGAGATAACGAGGAACGAAATTTACAAGACCGGCGTTAAATTCGATGTTTTACATTTTTCGTTCCCTCTCTGATTCCACGATTAACAAAATAAAAAATAAAATTAATAATAGATTTAATCTGACGGAGATTTTCAAGAAACGCGTTGCATTTAATATTTTAATTCTCTCGTTCCTTCGTTTTAATTCTCTAATTAACAAATCAAAAGAAGAAACAAAACCGCGCCATAATTATGAAACTTCCAAGAATTCGTTCTCACATTAATTCGACAGGGGTTGAAATATCAAATAAACTTCAAATCGTAAAGTTATTGCGCGTAACATGTGTTAATCCGCACAGTATTGAATTATTTGAAACCACCGCGTCGTCCTGCCATTTTCTTTCCCGTTATCTTTGCAACATGCAAATGCACACGCTCGCCTAACTTTTATTTCGACGTTATCGTACCTACGTGTCCGCGTACATACCCAGTCAATCGTATGCATGGTAGTCGCGTATTTCCCGTGTTAATCACGTAGTCGAGGGAAAGTGGAATTATAGCGGAGGATGGGACTGCGCCGAACACTCATAACTCGGTTTTATTAACAGCGTCCACGAGTTTCAGTGTCACCTGACTCCCGTCGGGAGTCTGAACTTTCCTTTCTCGGGAACGGAATCGCCAGGATCGCTTGGAATTTCAACTTGGATGCTTGCTTCTCGTGGATTCTCTGCCAGCCGTCGCTGGGTCGCTGAAATTCGACGAGGGGGAGGTGTTAAAGGAAGGTGTTGAGCGAAATATTGGAGAAACTTGCGAACGAATAAAGGTGCGAAATTTTACTCGAACAATTTGACGATTCTTCAGAGTTTATGCGGTGTATTCCTTTGCCGTGGTTTGCACTTTGAAGAGAAATAATGGAGGGCAAATGCGAAAGTAGAATTTGTTACGGAAATAATTTAGCAGATAATAGGATATCTTTGCGGGAAACTTTTAGAAAAAGAAATACAAAATATTTTTAGCTAAAACTTGATAAGTTGTAATGAATCGACATATTGAGAGTCAGCTTAGAATTCGTAGATTATTACATCATATTGAAGCACATTGAGTTGAAATATTAACGACATTATTATATTTCTGTTGCGACTATTCTATTTTATAAATAATTAAAAATTGTTCTGGGTTTCATTCTCTCTGCGTTCGTAAAAATACAAATTTACAGGAATAGTCATGATCAAACGACAAAATTTTACATTTACGATTTGTCTTTGCGTGTAACTTCACATACATGGTTTTCCTACGAATCTTTCGCCGAACAATTTTTGCTAATGCGATTGAATAGCACCGGAGTGGAAGAGCAGAAGCTGAGAAGAATGAAACCAGTCTCTCTGTTCCACTGATTTTTCGCGCTCCTCCTTTGAACCTGAATTCTTGGTTAAGCCTTTCGCGTGTAACAAGATTCACCTTTGACTTTGAGTGGCGACCAGCAGATACCGAATCAAAGGGGAACTACGAATAATTACGTTAATACCTCCATGCCGCTTCTCTGGAGAGATTAAATATTTCATCCTTCCAAGTGTTTTCAAGATTTTGCACGTCTGCGCTCCAACGCTTCTGCATTTGTCAATAGTCCATTCTATTAAATGTCGGGTTTTTAACATGTCGCTAGATAAGCAAGCATCCGAGTTTGTTAATGATTGTTATTAGGATTGAGATATTTATTACTCGGTTGAATACCGTTGTTATTAAATTGACACGCTTGAACAGCAGGCAGTTTTTATATTTCTTCTACTCTTCTGATTGGAAAGTCATTCTAATGTACAATATATTTACAGATACTAGTGTCATATTTCTATTAAAGAAATGACTATTTATATCAGATTTTTATTTTAGCTTTCTGAATTATTGGGCAGAAGAACATGTTTAGAAATATTTATTTCATTAACATCAGAACTATCAAGACGACTAAAAAGACTTGGATTAGAGAGAAATGACAGTATGAAGACTAGAAAGAATTTTCAAATTTGAGCAACGTTGATCATTTTAGTAGTTGATCATTCTAGTATTGATAAATTACTCCATAGTAGTATAATTAAATTAACTAAGAAGGATCGCGTTGAACATTTCCAATTATAATTTTCTAAAAACATATCATGTCGAAAATAATCGCTTTCATGAGCTACTGTAAATGCATCCGGTGGTATTGGAAGTGTCAAAAATCAGTAGAGAGATGCGAAAGGTTCGCAAACTTTTCAGAATGAGGTTTTCTTCTGACTAATTGGCCAACGACAGGAGTAACTCCTGAAATTTCGTACGCTTGCAAATCGTATGACATGCTCGTTTCTGGCGCGTCAGCCCGTGATGAATAGTTCAAAGAGTGACTCGTCGGCAGCCCATCTGATGACGTCAAGCGACACAAGAAGGAGTTAATAGCACATTTCATTGAATATTCAAGTATCCAATGGTGTACGTACCGCTGTGTAATTGTTTCATCATGTTCGCGGTAAACAATGACGAGATACCAGGGGACAATTGTTACCTATGAGTACCTAATTACTGTAATTAGCGATACCTTTCCACGGCGTCATTTAACATTCACCCAATAAACGTACCACCAGGATCACGTGAAACATTCAGGAACTAAACGTAGCTTTCAAAGCTTTCCTTATCCTGGTTTATTGATCAATTGAATCCCCAATGTGCTGAAATTTGTTTCTTTATTCATTGAAATTGATGTTTTGTGGCATAATATCATATTAATACGTTCGTTCAAACGTAATACTGTATTAATATTTCTACAGCATTTAAAGTATAGAGGTATTAAAATTATCAAAATAAACAGCTTGTAATTTTACAAATTTACAACAATGATTTTTCTCGATGAATTCGTTAATAAATTCCTCACACTTTCATTTCTCTCTGATACGAATTTAATACCTCAATCGTCTGTTTTAGCATTGAAATTAGACGCAGCAATTCGTGGAATGCCTCGTTTTTAAGAAAATAAGGCTTAAACTTTAGTAACATTAGCTTGGTACATACGCGAAATACTCGCGAAATAAACTCGCGAAGGAATTTTTATTTTCGCACTCGTAGATTATTCACTCCTATCCAACTTGATTTTCTAAAAAAAAAAAATTATTTTTTCTTTCCTTTTTATTTCTCCGTGATAGAATTGTTCCTTTGATACCACGATCAGAGATATACTTTGCGTTATCGAGTCAAATGTTAAACGTTCCGTCGCAAAAAAATGATTCCATAAAATATACACCGCCGACGACAATAAAAAGCAACTCTCCACGGTTCTTCTTATCGCGCTGCTGAAAACAAAAGAAATTTCTTTTCCCTTCGTTGTCATTTCCCTCATAATCTGCGTCGTAATCCATGAACGGCACCCCAGCCTAAAATCGTCTAGTTCCTGCTGGCGGGATAGACTCTCGTATACACATATACAACGGCCTGCGGCGTACGACAAAGTTGTTACATTGTCAAGAATGGCGGAGATATTCTCACAGGAAGAAGCAGGGCCATGCGGTATAAAATCACGATCCGTACTCGTGCAACGTTTTCCATGCAAATGGCGGTCTTACGTTGCGCAGCCCGTTCGCGTGTTTCTTCGATCGCCTTATTCAGACGGCGTGTGCCCCGACCGAGCAAACTGCACCCGCGACTCGCGGAGGACAGCTCTTATCCGGGGGAGGTCGAGCAATGGATTCATGCAAATTCGATAACGTCGTCGTTCGATGGATAAGTTCTCGCGTGGAACTCGTCGACACGGGGGGGAACTCAAGCCGAAGGATTACCCACGTAGTTCTTGCGACTTATCGGAGAGGACCGTTCGCCGACTTGCCCGAAGATAAGACGGGGTTTCGATTTCTTGTCTACGAGTCTGCACGCGTTTATGAAACTACGGACAGCAATATTTGCGTTTTCGATCATTGTCGAAGCTAAATTTACCACGCCAAATCCTGACTGATTAGTTATTGTTACTGTTCGAACGTGATTACGCAATGACAGAAATAATGTTAAGATCTAATTACAACGTGCAATCAGTGAAGATACCTTATTATTTAAGTATATGTGTCTGGAAAACATATAATTCGTTTAATTAAATAGATAGTTTAAGAAATATTGTGACAAGATACTGTTTAAAACTTTGTCAAACTTCCTTCATACGTTGAACTCAAAATGCAAATACCTTGCATGGAAATACTTTTGTATACAGAGTAAAAAGAACTAGATTTCATGTTAATATACATGAAAGAATGTTATTTCGTTTAAAAAAGAATTTTATAAAAAAGAAAGTCACTTTGACAAAAAAATTCTCTTCCTCGTGAAATATTATGACTTTATTTCAAGAATTTCGCAGACCTACGAATATGAAAGATACTTGGACGTCCCCGCACGATGTATTAAATACTCAAAGTGGCGTCCAGACGCCTGTACAATAGCTTTGCAGCTGCGTGCGAACGCCGCGTCCGATCGTGCTAAACGTGCGTCATGCGCGTATAAGAAATCCCACTTTCGGACCAAAGTGACGCGAAGTGGAAGCGATACGAAGCTGTGTATCACACGGAAGGATGAACAATTAAATACGCGAACTTGCATCCAAATGGCATCGTGAGCCATGCATACTTCTCCCCCTCTTTCTCCCTCTTTCTCTCTTTCTCAGTGGAGGCGGATTTTCCGCAGAGCTTGAGAGATACACGAGGCGAGGCAGAGTCGAGCCGTTCCACGCGAGATAAAACCGGTCCGCTTAGTTTAAGTTGATTTGCGGCCAACAGTTACGCAGTCGTTGCTTCCTTGGTCGGCGAGTTTCACGACTGATGCCGGAAACTACGCCGGCCTAAGCTGTACTTGCGGCTTTTACGTTTTTACGGCCGACAATAAACATCAAGCTCTTCTGCCCTCATCCTTGGCCGGGCGTGGACAAGCCGGCTTATCGCGTTACAGCGGCTCCTACGAGTCGAAATAATTTTCGTTTATAATCACGAGGAAATGTTGGATGTTGAACGTCGCGAGGGAAGACCCCGTGAATATGGTAGCAGGCGTCAGGATTTTCCAGAGGCGATGTAACTGGAGCATTGAGAAAGTGGGAAGTATCATTGACGCATTCTTCCAACGTCAAGTTGCAACTTTTTTGATTAAATTTTCGTGTTGTTAAATCTGAATTTCTGGAATATGTAAATGAATTTTATAACAGAGACGTGTTTTTTTGAGTACTGTGAAGAATTGTTGTCATAAATGTTTATACGCAAGAAATAAAGCACTCGATTCAGTACGGTAGCACGTACAATCTTTGTGTAAACTTCTAAAATGTAGAAAATATATTCAAACAATAGAAATGAATGAATTTTTCCAATTCAATGTCGAAGATTCTTCTTTTGAAATCACAGAAAATTTAAAAAATCCTCGAAAATGATTCGTCAATTAAGAATCTCATTAAGGAGCCGATTCTTCGCAAGCAGCCAACGCGATCTAAGACAGTCTCCCTCGCTTAGTTCTTCCAAAGTCACAAAAGATACGCTGAAACAAATTAAATTAAAAGAAAAAAATCCCCTAAAATTATTTGTCAATCAAGGAGCCCGTTGGAGCACGGTTCTCGCTCGTACGGATGATAATCAGTCACTGCGAACGTCACCTAGGCAGCAGAGAGATTCATCCCGACCCTCGTGGTGTGAGAAAAGTTAGACTTTATGAATCGCGAAGCACACCCTCCCGTTCCAAACTCACCCTCTCGCCGCTTCTTCGCGGCTTAAAGAGACGCGCCGGACCGTCTGCCGCTGGTGTTCGCCGATTACATGAGTCATTAGTCACTGTCCTCCGCAGGGGTGACTTACTCGGATTTAAAATTAATGGCGCCGGTTTTGCGATACTCGCGAGCCGAATTTTTGCTGCACTTACATCGCTGCGGCGTTCGAGACCGGCGTTTGTGAATGGCGAGGATAGAGAAGAGGGGAAAGTATTAGCTTTTGGTGAGATCGTGAGGACGGCAATAAGGGACGCGGGACGTTGGCATGAAAATCACAGACGCGAGAGAAAGAGAGTGTGAGAGAGAGAGAGGGAGAGAGAGAGAGAGAAAGGGGGTGGAAAACTTGGAACGAGAGAGGATGATCAAAGGAAGGAAAACGCGGAAGATGGAATCTGAACAAAGAGGAAAAAAGAGACATAAACCGAGGCGAAGGCGGGTTGGGTAGGCGATGGAACTGTATAGAAAAGATGAAGAAGAAAGAGAGGTTGGTTGAATAAAGGGGTGAAAGAAGAAAAGCAACGACGAAAATGGAGGAAGGGGTGGGGAGGAATGGTGGTCATAAAGAGACAACGGAAAAGGAAAGGCCGGAGGTGGAGCCAGCTCGCCATGAGTCGTCGGTTTACGAGGGATGGTCTAGAAAAGAATAAAACGAGGAAAATTTTTATTAATAATCCGGGGAGACCGCCGCCGCCCGGAACCAACGGCATCCGTAAGAATAAAATTAACATGGAGAAAAGATCTTGGCGTGCCTGACGTTGTCATAGATATATGACACCGTTGATGCTAAATACGCGGCCATATATAAATATTTATGCGCTGCCGAGTGCAATATATATTCTTACGTTTGGGGTTCGCGCGTATATTAGACATTGTGGAACATATTTCTTTTCTGTTTCGAAGGGACAGGATATTATATATGTAGGACGAACTCGATTTTCTGCGAGGGTGTTTTTTTTTTTTTTATGTGAAGGAGTCACATAGACTCTAGTCTCTCGTTTGATGAAATCATTGAATGGACACTTGGATAAAGGTAGCAGATCTGCGAAATAATTCTGATGAATTTGCGTTGTAGTATATTGTCAATGTGACGTGATTGTTTCAAGTAACGATTTTCGAATGATTGGTGCTCAAATTTAACTTACTTTAAATAATTTAATGACAAGCAGATTTTGTCATTATATACGCACAAAAGATTTGCTACTATTATTAGATTGTGAATGTTTATGCGTTTATATGCAACAGACTGCATAATATGCAAAAAAAGTAAAATATGCCAAATATCATTATTGTTATTATATTTGTTAGGTGAACCATATTTCTGCGTAGATTTCATTTCTTCAGTCACGTCAAACAGCGTAAAGTACGTAGAAATTAAATTTATAAGAAAAGTAAAAGAATACAATCCTACCTTTCACGTTTTCTTTTTCTTTCTTCGTGTAATCAAATTTCCTTTGTAATCAAATTACAAAGTTAATTTCAGTATCAGACAAGTTGGACAGAGGATAAAAAGAGAAACACGTAAAGCCAGCTTGGAAGCTACATGAAACTTCTACATGGAGTCTCTGCATAATTAATTACGTGTTACTCTTCATAAAAACAGCTCACCTTGACTAATATTCAATTTTTGATACCGTTTTAAGGAAATTTCAAAATTAATTACTCTCGAGATAGTTGAAATGATAAATGACGTCCCGCAGGACAGTTGACATGTTTTTTATTCATTTAATATCATTTTCACGGGAATTATTTACTGATTGATAAGTGAGAAATTTTCCCTTCCAATAGTTTTATACATAATTCTACGCGTACCGTAGTTACATGAGACACAAAATTAATTTTCGATGAGTATAATGATGAAACGTGTATTTATTTTGATTCCACAGACACGTACGTATGATCATTAATAATTTGTTTAATTTTCTTGTGGAATAAAAATGTTCTTTTCTCGTGCGTTTTAGAAAGGGAAAAACTTCTGACATTTATTTATTGTAACCGGCGTGTTATTTTCGTTTTTAATATCTCGCTGAACGTAACATCTTTCCTCTTATCTTCCTTCCACATTTTCCCTCCTCGCCAGCACACGTCGGAAAATCTGTTTCGCGCGTTTAATCCATTTCACGGAATGAAAACAAGCACGTGTTACGTTACAAGCGTACGTATATATAATCTACGTTTTTCTTTCTTCCATCGACGACGTCAGGGGAAACAATAATAACTTCCTTCAGGGAAAGGAACTATCGTTCCCGCGGCAAGAAACGTATAAACGAGACGGACCGTGAGGAGGAGAAAAGGCGAGAAAAAAGAGACAGTTATTCTTTAACCTGACTATTGCGCGGCTGGGATTTCCGCTGTTAATTTCATTTCTAATTGTGTCTACAAAGCGAGGGCTCCATCGATCTCGAGCCGGAACTACGCGCAACCCTTAAACGCCGTTAGAAAATAATTTAAAGCCAACCACCTCCGCGCACGGAGGTTTTTACTATGCGCGCGCGGGTAAAAAATTTAAACGATCCAACCGCGAAACAAAGAACACCCCGCGAGGAATTTATTAATGAAACGCGGCCGCACCGCTTTTATCCCCGAATTGGATATCAACCATTTACGGCGGTGAAAATACGGCCAATTTTTCCACGATCTCGACCGTATTCAATTCGTTTCGTATTATTCGCCGCGACGCGTTTATTTTGCGATTTAATCTCATGATTTTCTAGATATAATTGATGGTTTTAAGGTGTTTGGATAGAAGTGGACTGAAACGACGTACGTGACTTGACCAGTGGAAACAAATAGAGAAACTTCGAAAACGTGTTTGGAGAAATATCGAAAACATTATTATAATTATTAATTGTCTCGTAGTAGTAGAGTATCAAGAATACTGAAGTGAAAAATTTCTACCGATATACAGACGAAAACGCGTTAACACCTAAACTGTAGCATACGAACTTTAAAAAAATTTAATTATTATAGAAATAGCAACGGAAGAACCTGTTTTTACCAACAGAGATCAATTTTTTATGCTTTCTAAAAAGTTAAATAATTGAAACATTGGAAAATCATTTGCTAAGTAATAATGTTCTTATTTGTAGCAATTCAATGATCCAGGAAATAAAATTTAACATTGTAACTCAAAATGTAACTGAAATATAAAATCAAACTTGTACATCTCAGAGAAATTGGGATTTCTCATTTGTGAAAAAAAATTTTTGCAACTTCATCTATTTTTGAATATCTGAAGTCGATCTGCAATATGATTTCAAATCGCTGGGGATATTACGCGAGCCATCGAACCTGAGAAGCTTAATTTAAACAGAACAGGAACGTTTCGCGGTGTTCATTAAATTGAATAGCCTAATTTAGTCAGATCTCCTCGTTGAAAGATCCTGCGGCTATTCGCGCCCCATAACATAAACATAATACACTTTGGAGATTTCTCGAGCGATCAGATTTCTTTATTAAACCGCGTTTATGACACGCGAAAAGGGACAGAAATATTAATACTGCTGAATTTCGGGGTTCAGTCTATATATATTTAATTGGTTACTAGTGTTCTAAACTTGCGTCGTTTTCGTTGCTTCGAACAGAACGAGTAAGACGTAGAATTAAAATGTGAAATCTCCAACTGGTGATTCGATCTGTGCGCTAGAACTTTCTTTTTTTTTTTAGAAATTATTCTCTTGACCGTTCATTTATTGCTCTAGAAAAAAATGTAGTTTAAAATTTGGTCGTTTGAGTTTTGTAATCGATGGTAATACAGTCAAAAATAGTTTTAATCCAATCTAAATTGTATTTCATTTTACGTGTAATTAGTAAAACTTCATTCCGTTCTTTAGTGTTATTTAGCACAATTATGACTTATGAACGATAATATAATTCCAATATTTTAATGTTTGAAAGTTTTATTATCTAGCATATTTAATAGTAGATATCCTGTACTAAACTGTTCTACATGTATTGTTACATGTTTGATATATTTCTCGTCTTTATTTAAATTCTGTTTCTTTGTTGATATTCGTAAAAATTTAGATTGGCATGAACGTTCGCAATTTAATTAGAAGCAACGCGAACAACACATATCCATTAAGTGTAATGTTTGAAAACTGCAAAAGAAAGAGGGAATATCTAATTTTTAATATATTTTTATTTAGTAAAACAGCAACGAACAATAAACACATATTGCTCAAGTTTTACTAAAGATCAAACAAATTACATTGCGATAAATTAGCCTTCCTATCAATTTCTTAGTTATATACAAAAATTGATATGGTCGTATTGTTTTCACTACTTTCTTTATTTTCTACATCTTCCTTAACTCTTTAACTCGTCATTGTAAAACGCTTCTTACCGATTCTTGAAAATTTTCCAATTTCACACTAACGACACATCTCGTTACTCCTCCATTAAATCATTAAGAATATTACGCACGTGTATATATATATAGATTTCCCAAGAAATTCTCATCGAGTAAATATCTACATCGCCAAAAAAAAAGACACTGTCAACGATCATATACTATATGTAGATATAGGAGGACGCCCTAATTCCAGAGGTTCGTACAATTTCAACTATGTGGCAATTCGCAATAACGAGCCGCTTCTAATCTCGGACCATTCTGTCCGTACGTGGCTTGGCCCGCGTGTTTAAAGTTCCATAGGACCGTGGCCGCGGTGTGTAAGTACGGGGAAAGGTATTTCACGGACGTGCTGATAAGTACGTACACACCAGGTTGCCTCTGCACCGATGTCCGCGATCCCGTGGACCGCAACAGCTTCAATGAATGCTCGATGCGAGGCAACTTTTGTCGATGCCCTGACTTCCGCTATGTGTGCATGACAACGCATCCCCTCGCGGAAATTGTGGTAGCTTGGATATGCGACACGATCGTACGACCACGGTTATTTTCGTGCTGGAAGATTTTGGTTTCCGTGGTTTGGCGCATCGTTTGGTAAATACAGGGCAACGCAACACCAGCAGCTTTGGAAGAGATTAGGGTCTGTTATTTTCGGCGGCGCAAATGTTTGGAATTTTTCTCCTCTTTTTCTCTGTCTCTCTCTCTGTCTCTCTCTCTCTCTCTCTCTGACTTGTTCCGTAAACAAGCGCGACGATTTTCAACAAGCCTTTAGCGGAAGAGATATGTATAGCCAGAATTTCTAGGAAATTCTTGGAAAGAGATGGTTCTTGGAATCTTTGGGTTTAACAGGGGGATTCGGAAAGTTGGTGGAAAGTTTCGGCGTCAAGCCGAGTGGAGAAGACGTTGCTTGAGCAGAAGTTTGTTGATTGGGAATAAATTGTCGGCAGTCGGTAGAAATCAGCGAAATAGCAAACGGACTGCTGAATGCAGTTTGGCATTCGGCGCCGGCTAATTTGGATTTGTCTCGATTGGGTAGTTGACGGTTTAATTGCACGTCGGAATCTTTTAAAATTGATTTTTGGCCTTGATCGTAATTGCAACGGTATTTTTAAAATCTTGTTAAAGTTGAGTTGAAGATCACTGATTGTAAGAAGTATCAAAATATCAATTTTCTCGCAAATAAATTTAATAAACCTAAAGGAACTTTTTGATCAATCTAATACATACATATGTATGTGTTTTTTACAAATTAATCTCGCAAAAAGATAGAGAACAGTAATTTATTTTCACATTAATTGTACGTACGTCATATGTATGCAGATAAATTTTACTAAACTCAATTGCTTCAGCGATTATCAGGCGCTCCATTGTGTAAGAAGTCAAAAAAGTTGTCAAACTTTATTCCCTCCGACAACTTTTCCTCAGAAGTTCGCGAAAGTAAACGAACCCACATTTTACTGACTTTCTGATATATCTACTTTCGAGCAAGTTGTACAGATAATAAGTTCATCCTTTCAATAGGTCACTTTAATTTCCATATTGTCCTCCTCCAATTTAACAAGCTATCAAACCTTTTCAAACCAATATTTCTTGTTACGTGTGTTATATACAAAATTATTGTTGTCATGACACTCGACTGTCATATTATTGTTAACATTTGAAACGTTTTATTTAAGAAAGGCAATACATTGAATATTGAGATATATTGATACAATGCAGAGTGGATGTTCAGCGTTTTTGATCTTATTAACTTGATATACGCTTGTATTAAATATCTTGTACTTTACGCATTTATGTATTTTCAAATTTGTTTCAAAAACTTTTTTTTTTTTTTTTTGTACTGACAATATATTCTAAAACGTCCAAAAACTTTCGTGAGATGTTCAAAATAGATCCATCGAACGAAGCGAATAAATAAATTGATACACATTCTTCGTCGTTACATGTCTCGAACAATTTCTCTTATTTCTTCGTCAACGAGAGTGACGAGGAGAAACGTTCGATGTAGGCTAGGAATACGTGGAACGCAGGTGGGTTGACACAGTGGCGCAGGTTCGACAAAGAGGGTCGTGACCAAAGCAGAAGCTGCTTCGCTTAGGCCGGGGTTAATAAACACCGAGGGGTTGAAGGCCGATGCCGCGGTTTCGTGGAAGGGAGTGTTGAAGCATCGTTAGCTTCAGCTCGGAGCTATTCACCGTCGTGATATAGTTTACACCGAGTTTCCTCCCGGTCGAGCTAGCTGCTGACACGTGTGCAAGTGTCATTGTGCGAGGGTTGGCGCGCTCGATGAGAACACCCAGAGGGGAAAAAGAGGAGGCTCCGGCCGCTCGTGCTGCGAGTAATTCAGCGTTTTGCCACTGATTAAAGGTGTCGGTGACTCTAAAAGTAGCGCAGGGCCCCGAAAACACGAAGGTTCATGGAACTTTGAGTCTACGGCAAACAGAATAATTTATGCATGTTTACCTTGTGCATAACGAGGTATTTGCACGCTTGTGGAAATCAGTTGTTAGATTCACAATATAATATTACGCGTGTATCGCGTTTCAATGTTTCTTTTTATACTTTATCATTTTATTCTTGTTAGCTAACGAGCAAGATGATGTAAAATATTTTTTTTCCTTGCGATGATATAAGATTTTGATCTTCCGATGCAACTTTATATTTGAAGGAAGTATCAGATAAAAGTATATTGTGTCGGATCATACATCTATACGTTTTAACTAAATGTTTGTAGTCAAAATGACTGGTTTGACAATTTCATCTTAAAATTCCTACTTCGTGTTACATTTTTTAACCGCAATGATGTATTGACTTTTGACAATAACTAAAAAAACAATATAATGAATTTTATTTTATTTTTCTTTGTCAAAATAATTTTTGTATCATAACTATTTATACCAATACGAGTCAAAGTGACTGGCACTTGTCAAAGTGTAAAAGGATCTGATTAACTGCACAACGCAACCGAATTAACCAATTTCCTCCTTCATTTTGACTGGTCTTGGTAGAAATAGCTTCGTCAGAATGTCGGTAGTTTTAATGTTAAATTACGAATCAAATCTGTAATTGAACCTCAATTTACCCAGAAATCGGGGAATCTACTGACAAAATTCTTAAATTTCCTTCACCCAAAATTTATCAGTTCTGGATTCTCCTCAAAATCTCGTACTCCTCGCATCACGTTCTTTCCGATCATTCAAAGACCCGAGAGAAAAATACGGGCATATTTATACTCGCCCAAACGAGTTCGTCCTTTGGGAACGTCACGTGTTCGTGTGCCATCTATAAACGATGCGCGCACACACACACACACACACACACACACACACACACACACACACACACACACACACACACACACACACACACACACACACACAGAGGTGAAGCAACAAGCACATTGCTCCGTTGTGCACACTCGGGCAAAGAGATCGCGTGCTCGTCGCCGATGAGGTTCGCACGGTACTTTCCTCGAGACGTTTACTTTCATCGCCGACGTTGAGCAGCTTGCACTTCCGTCGCTAATGCCTCGATATGGAAATACGCGTCAGGCCTCGGCCGGAAAATAAACGAATACGTCCGACGTATTCGTCGTCGTCGTCGCCGCCGCCGTCGCCGAAGGCTAATAAAAAGAAACCGTTTGTCGCGGCGCGAGAACGAAAGAGGGAACAGAAGTAGCGAGGAGCGACGAGAAAGTTACATAAGACAGGGGTGAGGGGGAGGATGGGTGATTGCACGCAACGAAGCTCGCAGAAAATGCGATGAAAAATAAAATTGAACGTCGACGCGCGGTCTGAGCGCGCGCTTTGATATCATTATCGCGCCACTCGGCTGCGAACAATCGGCAGCTGCTGCTTGAACTTGCTGCTCTGATTTCGATCCCGCAGTCGTGATAATCTTCCGTCCCTGACGCTTGCGTGCCGTGCCTTTGATGCGTCTCGTCGTGCAGAATACTTCGGATCAGATTGAATTTTGCAAGACAAGAACGAAGTGATATGTTTTGCTAAATGGAGACGATGAAATTGATCTTTGGTGTGTTTGATCTTAATATCGATGTCGTGAGAGATACGTCAGTATAGTAGTGACAAGTTTGCGACAAAATTTTAGTGCTGGCGATACTAGGAAATTGATTGGAATGATTAATAAGTTTTATGATATGTATGTACGTTTTGTATTTTGAATTTTGTTATACATCGTATATGCCTGGTTTCTTAACAACATATAGTCATCGTAGTTTGTTTCTAAGCTGCTGGAGCAATAGTATTATTCTTGTTTTTCAAATGTGTAAGAAACTTCGTCATTTTCTCCAGAATTTCTTTAATCAATAAATAAACAGGCATCTATGTAATGTCAAAAATCTTCATTTTTCTTTAAATTTGCAGACACACGTAAATTTTCGTGACCAACTGTAGATATTTCATTTATTTTATTATCAGACAAGTAGTTCCATAAACCCTATTCTAATTGTATAATACTTAAACAGTCATCCTCCCAGTATATAACGCTTAAATCCCGTCGTTATCGTTCGCTCGCGAAAATTTCACCGAAACTAGCAGCAACTAGTGCAACATGGAATTTTTCAAGGTTCGACCTGGTTGTTGTACGCGAAACGAACGAAAAACAAGTCTGTGTGGCAGCACGGGGGTTGATCGGCCCTGACCGTCGAGAGAGCGAGCCATTCTGCTCGATCTCCATCAGCATCGATGCCTCCCAAACTGGATTTACATGCCAAGGGTTTTGGACGCTGGCCAAATTGGCTGCACCTGATTCCGATCGACGTACCCCGGGCATTACGCTATTTTATACGGCACTGTGGCTGATCCCGTGCTACCTCGGACGGGTCCAAGTTTGACCGTTTGATTTTACGAGGCCAAGTTTCCACAGCGTCCGCAAATGACGGACCTGAGACGATGATCTAGACGACGACGGCGATCGTGAACAACCATTAGACAAGTTCCCTTCTCTGCTGCCTGGAATCTTGTCAAGGATTTCGGGGCTTGATCCTGTTAAACCCTATGGGAGAAATTGATCCGTGTAATTCGGGCGATCGTTAAATTATCGTGGAATGGGGCATTGTAAGAGAATAATGGAAGTAATGAATGTGTCTTGAGAATAGGAGAATGGTGGCTGAAACATGTTTGAAAGTTTGGTGTTGTTGCTCGTTGGAAGCGAGATTAAGAAATATGCGTTGAGAATAACTGTGTTTGCGAGAATAAAATCTATCTCGGCAAACTTTGAACGATTGAAAATGAAAGTAGTTCGTATAATTTTTGGCCTGCCTTCTTTTAGAGTTATAATCTAGTGAAAATAGATTTAATGCTATTAAATAATGGATGTATGTAGAAAATAGAGCCACTTGGAATCTTGAATACTTGGAGATTAGATTAAACGCGAGGAACATAATCTATAAAAATTAAATGAAAGTTAATTAAAAACAAATGGGATTGGGTAGTATTGAACGTTGAAAATAGAGCTTAATTATATTATATTTGGGACCATCAAAATTTGAATGTTACCGAAATAAAAATAATAATAATAGAGAATAGAACGATAATTAAACGTATTAAAATACATAATAATATAATATTATGAGAAATACTATGAAGATCATACAATGACTCATAAAAGTATTTGGACATTTAATTATTATTCTGAAATTTTATCAATGCTGACTATATTGGTAAAATTTGAAACCAATCAGAAAAATGTACATAGAAGGGACAAGATAAGTATTGCAAACGTATATTTAGAAAAAAAGAATATAATATCTAATATATAACATATTAAGTGATTCTCTCAACATTATTCTGAATACAGGGTTTATCAATGTGGCTGTATAACTTTTAACCTCTTACTGGCTTTTAATGCTATCCTATAACTGTTCAAGTACTTTCGAGTAATCGTACAGTACCTCAGACGCAACGCCACACAAAATCATCAAACTTTCATTCCTTCCATCATTGTCGATCAGTTGAAAGACGACCAGGCTCGCTTTTTAACGCACTAAGACATTTGTGACTCGGGCAAAAACGTTTCAGGAACAATCGGAACCCGCGACAACTTCGGTAAACCATGGCCGAAACTCCGTTTCACAGTTGACCGTATTTCGCTCTTGAAATTCCGCTAGGTAGATGTATTTACACCTCGCGCTACCCTGTTTACCGGCTGCTAGCAGACCTAGGCTCTTTTCGTTACAGTCGCGTGTGGGACGAACGCGGATGTATATTCAATTTCAATGACTCCCCGCGGCCTGTATCGAGTGGCCCAACTTTGAACATCGTTGCTGCACCGCGAGTCCGTAACCCGACATATCCATTAACTGGCAATGCTTCGTAAACGGGATTAAGCGTCTCCCGGATACCGCAGTAATTACGCGAAATGGCTGACCAAAATCCTTCCCCCGTGGCAAATCACGTCATTGACTGCTATCTAATATCCCATTGTCTTCGCCGCCTCGCCAAGGATGTGTCTCGCAGCTCCGAAGGAGGAGGACCCCTCCTTCCGGTTTCCGCCGCGCGAACCGCGTCGCCATCGATCGTACTCGCGTTGCATTCAAGAGATTAGATTGATTTTTCAAGACGTGATAAAC
>KQ436043.1:289331-300371 GCA_001276565.1 Melipona quadrifasciata | reverse complement strand
TGAGCAGCTTCATACCTGTGCGATGAATCCAAAAGCAAATTTTAATCGCAGAGATACATATGTTAGATTTAAATGTTGAAACTTAGTAGATTTTAGATACTATTCTAAATATATTAAATTTTTCTTTTGTTGAATATTTTAGTCTCTTTGCCAACTGTAGCATAGTATATTTATAAATATTGTGAATTATTTCAAATGAAATAAATCTCAGACGTTGGAACCTGTCTATTTTTCAAGACGATATCAAGGAGAATACGTTTCAATCGATGCGCTTAATCAAAAATCAAATTCATGTATATTTACTTTGCAATTGTATGGTATGATATTGTAATTGTATAATATTCTTCTCTTATATTCAGATCCTAAGGTTCCTACTACGCGAGGTATAATTGGACATTACGTACAATTTTAAATCACGGTGCAATTTTGAATCAAGAATGGTAACGCTTGCGTGCATTTTGCTTTGGTTAAATGTGTTTGGTAAGTAGAATTTCTGCGAGTATCATGAAATTGAGAAATACGGCTACAAGTAGGTAAATGGATTAGTGGAAATGGAGCAACGTATACGATGCGGACTAAAAAGAGCTCGAATATTTTGTGCTATTTAGATGAAAATATATCCTTCTATTTCTTAATCTCTGCGAAGATAAAGAAAAATGCAAAGACGCCAAAAGAAACAAAGTAGCAAAGATATTAAAGAAAGAAAAATTAAATATTAAAAATTTCTTGGGTACACGTTTGTTGGAAATTGATCCAAATCGAGAGACCGTGTTATCTGGCGTCTCTCCATTATCTAATCTGCATCGATTGCAAAATTACCGTTCGATGTAATCGTGGTCATCGAGTGACTCCGTCAAGACTCTTGATTAAACCGAAAGTTTCCGCGAAAGAAACGTAAAAAGGGAGCATCTCACCGTGAACACTAACTAGTCTCTTGTGGTCTGAGACGGAATCGGTGTTCTGGTAGCGGGAATGTCTGTACTGATTTCTGCCAGCGGACACCACGATGGCAGAAAGAGACAGAGAGAGAAACGAAGAGTGTCGAGTGGCTAAACGAAAGACTTTGCACGGAAGGAGAGGAAAGAAAAAGAGAGAAAAGGGTGGAAAATCCGCGAGGATACGCCGCGAGAGAGGTGAGAAAAAAGAAGATGGATTGAAAAGGGCAAGAGGAAGACGGCGGTGACAGTGTGCGCGCGAGAGAGGAAAAGAAAGAGGCAAGAAGAAAGATAGATACAAATATTGAGACAGAAGGAGAAAGAGAAAGGGAATGGCAAAAGGAGAGGAAGGGTGGGTGGAGAGGAAGGGGAGGGTGAGCCGTTGCCGCATTGCACCCTCGCCAACACGATTTCACCTCTATCGATTCGCGATTCTCCGTGTGTTTTGTGCCGTTGCACTCGGATAACTAGACACTCTCCCTTTGATCACACGTTATTGTACCCGGGACCCTATTATCCTTACGGCCCTTTCTACTGCTCGTTTCTCGCGAGCCACTGGAGCGTCTCGTGTTCCATCTCCCAGCGGGGTACCGCGTGCACCCACGGTAAAAAAGAAAGTCGAGAGACAGAGAGAAAAATCATTTGTTGATTAACCTACGAAGCCGTTCGAGCGTGCATCATTATTTTCGTTCATAAATCAACCGCACCGGCAACCGTGCGCCGTCACTCTCTTTCTTTCTCTCTCTCTCTCTCTCTTATCCGCGTTTCTTCTTCCGCCCGCTTTTCTTTCTCGAACGGCGAACGTTTATTACGCACCCACGGTACGTTCAGCGCCGATGAATTTCACCTTTAATTAATCCTGCCTGTTTAATCCCGCGAATTCGCGTTCGAGGGAAAAAATTCCAACCCCCTTAACCGATAGAAATACGCTCGGCGAAATAACGAGAGGAGTGATGATTTTTCCTTTTTGTCTTTTTATATTCGTGCGAGATGGTTTGGAATATAAATGATTGACAAACGGGGAAATTGGCGATGCTCTCACGAACGGTGGATTAAACCCCTCGCTGTCGCCCGCTTGTGACAAAATATGATCACTAGTAGCGAAGCTCGATTATTATACCCGCGATTATACCGATCACTGAATATTAATACAACGAGTTATAGGTATTTGCAATATCTACGATATAATATGTACTTGCAACGTCTATATACATTTTCAGATTTATTTCAAACTCGTCGATTGGTCTAACGACAGAGTCTTGTTGCAGTGTTGATGAAGTTTTAAAATTTCTACGCTAAGTGTAATCGAATAGTTTCCTGCGTATGATCGTCTATTTTCCAAGGATGTTCTTCATAGAACAAGAGAAAGGGTTAAAACAGGCCGGTTAACGATTCGTCTTTCGCCGGATCCAGCGTGAACGCGTGACACGCGTTCGTTTGTTCGTTCGATCGATCGGTTCAGCGTAATTTCTCGAGGGCCGTAATTAAATCGGGGTGAACGTTTACGTTGCCGTGGTAATTAACAACCGATTCGTTGATCCTTGAGAAAGCTGTCAGCAAGCGGTGGCATTAACTGTGTCAATCTACGGGACACTTCGTGATTTTACCACGCGCCGATAGCTTGTTGCGCGCGTAGAACGTTTGGCGCGATATATATATATATATATATACCGCGATACTTGCGATCGTACGATGTGCATGTAACATAATTAGTTTACTGCAAGTTGCCAAAACTCCTTAGACGTAAGTGGTACTCGAACAAAAGCTTATTTCCTTCTCTGAATCAACGTTCTGGAAATTCTACCGGTCGAATCATCAGGGAAACTGCATGAAACTGCTCATCTTCGTATTGCTCTCTTGCTCGAGTGTTTTCTGGAATATATCGGTTGTTCAAACTTGGATATTCCGTATGGGTGAAAATTCGTGAAACATGTTCGGTTTAATTACGAAGTGATTGTTAATATTTTCTCGAGTGAATTTCTACGATGATAATTTCTATAAAATAATTTTGACGCTATCTTTTACATATCAAGTAATATTTTTTTATGTCGGATGAAAATATGAACGAAATATTTATATTTCCAAATATAATTAATCACATATGAATATCACGAGTAAAATATCCTTTCTTATGTTATTTACGAATTTTTTTGAATAAATACTTTCAAATTGGATGTGAACATAAATACAAATATCGAGAAGAAAAGAATAATTTTTATATTTAAAAGAATTTTTGATATAATTATTAATACACGGTTGAATTAAACGCCGATATACAAATATTTTTCAAGCATTGAATGCGGTAAAAGTTCGTAGAAAATAAAATCCTATCACGTATTTCTGCGTATGTAGGGATGAGAGGATTATTGAGTACGGCCGGGGCATTGTGAAAGCAGAATATAGTGAGCATAACGAACAGAAAATCCAACGATAGATTTTTTCGGGCGAACGTTTGAAGAAAGAATACCAAAAAATATTGAATGATATTTCCACATATAGAAGCGTTTATTTATATTATTGGGATTATTCTCTGGTGTGCTTTTATTTTACTCATTACGTATTGAACTATAAATAAATCTTAACTCTAATTTGTATTATTTATTTGTATACTTTGATTATAAATTTTATCTTCTTTGTCGTATAAAATATAAATTTAATATAAATATAAATAACAATCCACGTTCTCTTCCTAGTTTTCGAACAAATGCAACAACTGTCTTAAGACTTTTCTATTTTGTTTATTAGTACTTTATACGATTTGTCTTAATTTAATTTATCCTTTTTTGACAAAAAAGAACCTTTAATGTTCGACTGTGAACGAACAATAAAATGCTGAATTCTATTGAACAGAATCGTTCAATTGTTAAATGCATTAAAGGACAAGCGTTTTTCTCAGTCTTTTAATGTATCTCTCCGTATACTCGTCTCCGCTACTTGGTCAGAAGGAATTTTGCGTCTTTCGACCCGTGGGATTTAGAAAATGCGGTACTTTGCAGCTGTGCAATGTGGCTTAGCCTCGTGCCAAGCTTGAACTTGCGCCATACCAAGAACCATCGGTGTACAGTCCGAAACACTTTTACTTTCTGTAAAATAGATCCTGCATATATTTTAATGCGTTATTGTATTGTGTTGAAATATAAAAATATGCAAGTATTAAATTTCTAATATTACTAGTTAAATACAAATAATTGAATCATCATCAAAAATTAAAACCTTCCAAATTTTATAAAGTCAATGAACTTTTCTTCGCATCACGTGTATATTTTCTTTACCTTAATTATTCCCAAGAGTAACGTTAATCGTGTAAATAATATACAAATGTATCTCAACAATTTTCTGAATGCTGCATGAGAAAACTTTTATACGTCATCGCGTGGTCTACTCGACTGAATCTCCGTACGTTTATTTGCCGTTGCATCTGCCAGTGAGTTTTCCACTTCGAAATGATGAACTCTCGTATGTGACGAAAAATCCACGACACGCGATGATAAAGAAAAAAGGAGACAAGAATCACGCGTACATAATGGAAGATTTCACGAAACAACAAATTTATTTTATCGAGCCACTGCTCGTTTAATTAAACCCGTGTACCGTGGGATCCATTCGATCTAAGCAGCGGTAAATAGAAGCAAGAACTCACGTCCGAAATAAGGATGAAATCTACTTTCGAAGATAAAGGTCCTTTGAATAATATATCGTCAGCGTTCTCCGCTTTATCGAACATTCAACGAATACGCTTCGTTTCGTTCTCGGTAACTGTGCCCTTCCGCCAACCCTTCTTCTGAATTTATTCCGTTACAGTAACGACGTTTGCATTATTCCACGTGTTTTAAGATGGCGAGGATAATTCTTTCGACGCTCAAATTACCCTCCTTCTGAGTCTCCTCAAATCGAATCGGTTTTCAATGAAACTCTCGTAAATTTTGATAGTTCGTTTAGCTTCGTTGTTAGTTCGTAGTTTCTGTGGATTTATCGAGAGAGCAAAGTTTGAATGACCGTGCTGTTGTAAAATTTCGAGATATCATTTTTAACGCACTCGTAGGAACTTTCGTAGCGGGGTGAAATTACACGAGCTCAGGGAGTATGTAAAATTTAAAAAGCATAAAATCCAAATTTAATTAGTCAGTTAAAAGTTTGGAATTCCTTACAACTTCGATACAAAAAGAAATATATATTTTGATCTTGCGTTGATAATTTCCAACAGTTATCAATTTGAAATTAAATTAATTTCAGATTGAAATATTAAACGTTAACACGCTGTTGTATTTTACAATACAAAACTTACGAGCCTCAGTGAGTAGTGTGAACGTACGACTTCTGAAACAGACGTGAAAGTCTAATGAAAGTCTAAATTCCATAGATTTAATACATCATCAGGCCATAGATCAAGTGAACTGCTGAAATTTGAAATTTTTATTAAGTAATTAAAGGTGGAATGGGCATTCAAGCGTTACGAATTCACGTTCGCGTCACCCCTATCTCACAGTAATTGCATTTCACTCGTGTTTTATTAAACGTCGAGATTATTACGCTTTCAGACAGTCAGAGGGACGAAGTCGTTGAATTAAATCTGAAACGGAGTATCCAGCTGGTGTTCGTTTTTTCAAACCAAAGAATGGCTTTCTGAATTCAACATGAGAAAACTTTCACGGCACGATACATTCCGGAGTTGGCAAATCCTCTAGCAGCTTTCGTGATTACGTTGTCTCGAGGACCCTGGATTCCTCACGGCGAACTTGTTATTTTTCTAGCAACAATTGCTGGTCGAAATTAAACGAAAAATCTGTTTCGAAATGCCAAATCTGTGCTCTATTTGTTTGATAAAATTCTTTGGAAATATTCTTTAGACTTTTGAAGAAAAATTACATTTTATCTTCGTGTACTATCTTTATTCGTACATTTTGTGAAATTTATCATTTGGCGTATTATACGATTACTTATTAATCTCAAAATCGTCTCAAACCATCTCAAATCATCTTCTCATACTCTCAAAATTCTCAGTTTAATTACAACTGAGAACGAAACTTGTAGAACGAAACATTTTCCAAAATAATTTAATTTCTCGTTCTCCCAAAATTTAATCATTTTCGCCGCTTGCAACGTAAAATTCATCAGCGCGTACCTACTGGCACCCCGTTAGACAAAGTTGTCCCCGAAAATCGACGAAACGCTACCAAGCAGTATCATTTCTCCCGTAAACGACTTCCGGCACGTTGCGTCTCACTCGGCAAACAGTATCCCTCTGCCTCGTGCGCCTCTGCGTCAGAACCGGTTTTCACATTACCGAGCTTTAAAATCGCAAAACTCCTCGCCTACCGCTGCAGCAGACAGTTCGCGACGCGATGGAGCACACAGGAGATACGCCGCGCAGCAGCAGCGTGTGTTCAAGCAACGGCGTGCTCGAATCGTCGCGGAAAATTCGTTGAAGGCGTCGAGGTTTACCCACGTAAACGTCTTCATGCCGGTGCACGCTCGGATGACCCCGCGCGGGGAGCATGCACCGGCTCTAGAGTGGAATCAAGCGACTTCAACCGGGGTCTAACCGACTTCTAGGAGCCGAGCCCCGAGCTCTAGAATCTGGCCCGACGTGAAACCGGTGCGACATCATCGTCCACGACGACGACGACAACGACGACAACGACGACGAGCATTTCGCAAGCTTGGTTATGACGCCCATAAGCAGTTGCCTCGTTGAACTCGCTGGAACGTGCAGGAGCTCGGCTGTGGAGAAGAGAGGATGAGTGTGTAGCCGAGTGGGTAGACACCCTCGGTGTACTCGAGCCACCTTCCACCTCTGCTGTTGCTGCTGCTGCTGCTGCTGCTGCTGCTTCCACCTGTGTACTCACCTACCGGCAATGCTTATCCTCCATCTTCTCCACGGCTCGTTTCTTACGGGCCGAAACCGGAGCACAATGCCGGCGACTAATCTGTGATAAACTTTTGGCAAACGTATTTATGCACCGATTCGGAGAAACTCTTGGGGAGCTGGCATGGTGGGCGCATGTGCAACGTGAGATGGAACCGAGAGAGGAGGTTGGCCGAGATTGGCGAAGCGTAGCTGGCGGTGAACGTGCAACGTTCGGGGCTTATTACGCAGGCAGAGAAGACGGGCGAAAGTGGGTAACGAGAAGGGGAACGGCGGCGTGGCTTGAAAACGGGGCAGGTTTATCGTGCTGTTATACTTTCATGCTTTAAACCGACGCACAGAGGAGCACGCGGATGTGCTGCTCACGGTGTGTATAAGTCTCAGACAGCGAGCGGAGGGTAGTGGTGCGCGAGCGAGTTGTTGTAAAGTCAGCGGGTTATAGGGATCGTTAAAATGTTTGGCTGACTCGCGGCGTCCGTTACTACTTGCCAGCGATCGTGACCGCTTAAGTTGCTCCGCGTACCTCCGTGGCGCGCCGCGGGCTCTTTCGTTTTCAGCTGAATACGCGGTTTTAGCAAACCGGCGGCACTTTTTATGCCACGTTTCGGCCCTAATCGATAAGGTTGTGATAAGTACTATGCGAGGAGGTAAAGTTTTATTCTACGTGTGTTCGTCTATTAAAGAATATTATTCCCTTTTTTGTTCGCTTTCTATTTTATTTTACGTTTTCTGTCTCTTTTTCGTGTATATTTATTATTTTATGTATCTCGGAACGATAATGATTAATTCGTTAATTAATCGTTAACTTTAGCTCCGCCGTACAAATGCAGTTCGTAAAGGATTTCGTGGGCCGTAATGTAATTAATACACAACGCTGACCATCAACGTAAATAACCCGTGCACCCGTCCCGGAACAAAACTCGCCGCCCTTTATCTCAAACCGATCAATTACTTTTAGTATACATTGAAAGCAATATTTCGACCGTGCAATCCGATGTACCATGTATACACGCGCACGGGTAATTAAATCGCGGATCGTCGTTGATGACGAGATGATCAATCGAGACGCGATCGTAATTCCCCATGTAATGAACGTTTCGTTTACCGGAGGATATTTTTTCGGAAAACGAAAGATAATCTTGTCGAGCGGCCCAATAAATCTCGGCTAATCGTAATTGTTGCGGTCAAAGAGCGCGTGGCCACAAATAGCGTTTGTCTCTGCTGTTTTGTAACGGGTTAATTACGGCAGCAGAGTCTATTATTCCGGCGCAGTGTCAACTCATAGCCGTGTTATTGGGCGTACATTTAATACCTAAATTTAATTTCCTCTGTGGCCGCGCCGCAGTTACCCCTTGTCCTTTGTTGGGGCTGCAATTTCATTGAGCACAGAACTGTTGATGTAAACGGTGACCAAAGCTATCCGAGAACACGTCTTTTCCAAGGTTAAATTATTCGCCGTGTTGAAGATCTGTTGCACAACGCAGCCCCACGGTGTTTGTATGAGTTGTAATTCCGCGTTCCGAAGTCGCGCAACTACGCTGAATAGCAACAGCGTACTCTGTAGCATTATGGGATCCTATTGTCCAACTAACGACGAGAAACAGAAACGACGTTGCGTCATTGGAATTTTCTTTAAAGTTCTGTCATTTGAGGGCGGAAGAAGTTTATTTCTAAATTATCAAGGTGGATCAATTGATTTTAAACGACCGAGAGAACGTTTCGATTATTCAAATATTCGTCTGTCGAAACATCCGATCCTATTATATGTACACACACCTCTTAAAGTAATTAACTTTATATTGCTGCCACATTGAACAATCAGAAACCCGAGATTTAATTAGATTCCCGCAAAAGCAAAATCATCTCTCACGTTACTCAATCCTTGATCAATCGCATTCCTCGGTTGTTGAACTTTAATGATTCTAACGAATCGTTCAATCTGCTATAATCCGATAAAGCAATGGGCTCCGGTACATTAGCGTACGAAACCGCGATTCGCGAGTGGGCTGGCGTCGGAACAGAGAACCGCCACCACCTGAAAGAGACAGAGAGGAGAAACGAGCAGGGGGGGGACAGTCGGCGTCCAAAGGTTGAAACAGGACGAACCTCTCATTTCCGCGTACAACCGGAGACCCTGCTTCTACGCGACATCCCGACAAACTGCGCCACCAAACCGGACCGCCAACGTTCTGCTCGCTCGACTGTGCATTTGTGCAGCCACGTCCAAGCTCGAAACCAGCAGCCGGTCTCTCTCCGCGTTCGCCTTCCGTCCGCCATCATCAGGTTTCATCGGTCATCCGCTTCGAACTCCTCTTCCGCGCCATAAATGCGCGCCGTTACCACCCCACGCTACCAAGGAGGGACTACTATTCGGAAAAGTGTGTTTCAGTCGGGGTTCCGTGAGAACCGCTGATTTAGGTGTGATCCCGTGCGTTTCACCAGTGATAAACGTCCGTTCAGAACGCGACCGGTCGGCATTGTTGAGAAAGTTTCGGGTGTCAGGACAGAACGAGGTCATCTCTCGATTTTCGGAGGTGTTTTGCTGAATTCATTCTGCGAGAAGGAGGGAAACACGCGACGCACTGTTTTTCTTTTTTTTTTTTTCATTTTAATTTCTTTTTACGTTCTTCTTTCATTCATTTTTACGTGTAAAAATGTTCAATGTTCAACGCTGCGCTTACAGAAGATTTGAAATATTACAAATTAGATTTGAGGCATCAGAGTTGGGAATAGATATTAGAATAGTACTCGAGTCTTCCAAACCTATATCCCACTCTGTGGTGTCAAAGATACTTTTCGTAGTTTTTTAGGAACTAAAGTCGAGCAATAGTAATATAATTAAATATATTTCATTCTTTTTAACGTGTTATTAGTTACGTAAAGAATTCCGTCTTTTCTCAATTACATTTTTATTAACTACGGTACATATTTTAACGCAACGTCAAATCATAAATACACGTATACTTAATAGCAAGATATAATGAAGAAGAATAACAGCTAAAATATCACGGTGTGATATAACAAATAACTATCTTTATTTTGTATCATTTTTTTTTGAGGCTGATATATTGGTACACGCAAGTAACTTTATTCTCACAGTTTATAATTGAATTCTCGCGTTAATTAATGACGTTAAATACACGTTGAAACGTAAATTGAATGTAAGGTATATCCTCGTTATTCCATATTTAAACGTTCGTTATTTAAACTATGGAAATCCTCCCTCGCTGTTCCTTCTGCACGGCTCTTTCCAAATGCCGCAATCGTGTTGGGGCACATACTCATCGACGACACATCCAACCATATGTATTCTGCTGTTGCTTAGTTGTTCTGAAGCACGTTCCTGTCTTTACGGTGTTTGTTCCAAATGTTGACACATCCAATATACAAGAGAATCTCTTCTTCCTCCAGTAGGTATCGTCAAATACTATCATTGATAACAAGATAGATCATAAGACAGATATCACGAATGTTCTTACAGAATCATAGTCACCAATTGTTGCTTGGTAAATACCAAAAGACATACTGTAGTAATGTAATGAATAAATACTTTTGTAACCTCTCGCGAAATATAATACTTGTATTCAATTTCTATACATACTCTTAGTTGTTTCAATGTAACAATGATAGTCGTGTCTACAGTGTTCATAAAATACCAAAATAAATATTTTACATGACGCTCATAAGATATTTATGGAACGTTCTTACAAGTGTTCGAAATGTTGTACTTTCGTGAAAATCAATTATTTTTTATGAAAAAGTTTCTATCTATCAAGAATTGAACAATAACTCGTTCGAGACACGTTCGTGTCACACTGGTAATAAAATTAAAGACGAGGAAACGGGTCCGTGTGCTTATTACGTCTGCTTAGGCATTAGAACGGCCATGCCTCTTTCTCGCGAGTTTCGCGACGGTTTACCAAGGTGTGCTTGTTGCTGAATTAATTTCGCGCATAGCTTGTTGTCGCATTCCCCGGAGGTCGGACTACCACCCCCGTGCGGAAGGTAATATCGTTGCTCGCAGCTCGGAGGAAGTGACGTTACGAAGGATGGCGGGGCGAAATAACGAAAGGGAAAAAGTGGACAAAGTGAGCGACGAGTCGAAGAAATAGGGTACGAAAGATTTGACAGTTTGGAATCAACAAAAGTAACTTTCTCGGAAAGTCTTAAAGAAATATATCGTTGAGGATATTTGAATATTTGTCGTAGAATAATTTCTCTTAACAAGATAAACACGAA
>KQ436043.1:252621-283889 GCA_001276565.1 Melipona quadrifasciata | reverse complement strand
TCAGAATCCTTTTCAGGTCTTAGGTATTTCGTTTGTACAGAAAAAGCAATTTGTATGATCTTTCTGCAACCTGGAGAATGTCAATGTTCTATTTTATACATTTCATATAAATAGGACTCAAAGTGTAGTAAGAAATACATGGATAAAACTAAGCGTCATGTCATTTAAATTAAGAGATCCTTTTGTTGCAGTTGATTACACAAAGTATAAATTTTTTCATATAAACGAACATCTTTCGAGAGTTAATTATCATTGCACGAGATCTATATCACCGCGTTAAAAACACGCGTGGCATAAACGTTCCGCGTACGATGCATTCTGTACGAGCTGAAGTTACAAAGGCCACGAAACAACCTTTTGAAAATCAGCTTCCGCTGGGCCGGTAATAAAATACTTTATCGAATATCAAACATGCTTTAAAATCTAATACCTCTTTCACTCTGCGCCTTTTCTTCTTCTTTTTTCCATTCTTTTTTTTTTCTTTTTTTTTGTTTTCTTTGTCACATCACCGTGGTAAATTAAAAAACACGACAGGTTGTAACGCAAAGGAGCATGCGTTTCAGAAGCCAAGGCCTTTCACCAAACGGTCGCTTGTACAATGGCTTATTTAAGTTTTAATAACGTTAGCGACGAGATTCCAGGTCGTGGCTTCAAAAGGATAAGTTCGTATAATCGTTTTCCATGTAACAATCGACTTCAAATTACTCGTTCACCATGTGTGCGTGTGTGTGTTCGCTTTCTTTACAACTTATTCTACTTGAAAATTAGAGCTTTTAGAATGAAATTTGCAAATGTTATGTAATTTTACGATTCTTATTTAGCATAAATGCACTAAGAAATATAATTAATACATAAGAAATACAAGCAAATTAAAATATATGAAATATAAGTAGATATCACCAACAGTGGAAAATTGTCGATATTTTAAATTGTTACAACTTCGTAAAGAAATCATGTAACAATCCACTTAGTCCCATTTTCAAAATTGTATGTAATTAAAATTTTTAGCTTTTATTCTAAAGAATTGTAAAAATTTAAACACTTCTAAAAGTATTGAAAAAGTCCTTTCACGACCAGATCCACTACAGTCTTGAAGATATAAATAACGACTTAAAACATACATGATTTTCATGATTTCATTGAACTATGAACATTAGTGTTAAGCAAGAAAAATTCAAGAGCTCCTAATATATAGGACTGACTTTAATATCAGGATCAGTCAATGTAATGATCAATTCAAACATGATGTGTTGGAATAATTTCAAATAGTACATACTAAAGTTGATCTAAATCAGATGAATTCGATATGACCATCTCACCTGTTAAACATACTCTTATATAACTCTTGTAATTTCAAGTCGTTCTTCCACCATTTACGAAATGAAATTCTCAAGTGAGATTTATCCAAGTTTGACTCAAAGACATTACGTCGAAGCAAAGTTAACGAAATATTGTTAGCGCAAGTTGCTGTTATTTTTGACGACGAAGCGTCGCGCTACGGCTAAAGAAGTTATTTCAATGCGACAAAAGTCGCCTACTGGTATTTTCAGTCTATTACCCTAAGCAGCTGCTCGCTTAACGATCTTCGAGAGACCAATACTTCTCGGTCGTCCAGCTTCGCTGAATTCTCCGCTGCTCGTTTAGCAATGCAGAACGTCGGAGAAACTTTCCGAACGATTTCTTTCGCGAGCCTCGGAGTTTCGCTCGCGATCCAGCCGTGATTAAACAGAATCTCCAAGTTCGATACGATGCTTGCTGCTCCGTTGTTTCAGTTTGACAATACTTCTACGATGCCGCGGTAATTAGTGCCGCTTGTTTTTCTTTCCTGCATGAAGCTCACTGACGAGAGACTTACATTTTATGAATATCGAAAATCGAGATCTCTTCGAAATTTATTCTTTTACTAATTATATTGATCATCGATGACTGATGTTAAATATCTTTTTTGCAGTATCGTTCTTTCAGAATATGTTGATATTTCTGTATCATATATTATCACTGAATGTGATTTTAGCGGGGGCAACCCAGAAAATCGGATCTCTTCAGGGGCAACGCTAATGCAACGAAAATTAGCGATTGATTGATTTGGGTCACGTGATTCGTGAGGGGGCGTGGCGTAGACCTCAAGTAGGAGTGGCGTTGTTTGATATAAATACCCGATTATTACTTCAAAGAGTAATATTTAATTATTACTCGTTACGACGACTAGCAACACTTAGCAGATCATCCGTTATGTTAATTAATTTTCCAAGTCGTTTCGAACGTGCAAAAATTTCACAACACGTATTGTTCTTCCGACGAATCTTTATGCGGATATCCTCCAAGCGCGTTCATTTCAAGGTAACGTTAAGCGGCTTTACTTAGCACCGAGCGTCCTCCGGAAACTTCCGAAATATTTCCTTCGTAATTCCTGTACAGCTATTACCCCTCGAGGTTTATTCTGTTTTATGCGGTTTAACTTGCAGACAAAAACCAAGTTCAGTTGCAGCAGTTTAGCTGGGTTGTACATCGACAGACGTGCTAAAAGAGGATTAAGCGATAGCGATCTTTCTCGGTGATACGCGTAATCTAATTTCGAACAAATATTTTCTGTCGACTCGTAATATCGCGAACAATTGATGCTGATTGTGAAAGTTTTCAAGGGATGATACCAACAATAAATCTCGTTTTTTTAATAATTCGCGTTTATTTCTTTTATCGTTGTTTAACGAATTGGGAGACAGTTTAATCAATAGTTTAATTTAATTACAATATATAATATTTTTGTATTTTTCAATACTGCCTATTTATTTATCGTTCAGTTTTCATCGAGCGTATAAATACTGTTAAGGAGTCGAGATCAATATTTTAGACTGCCAGGAGAAAAAATTGCGAATCAATTTTAGAACGTGAAATATTTCTGTTTTCACACAGTGGAATTCATTTCTTTCAAAAATGTTTTCAAAGAAAGATACCTTTTCCTTTGAAAAATTTTGCAAATTCGAACGTATTGTCACAGATATTAAAAGAATTTTTCCATCTTCAAGATTAATGTCTTCCTCCCATAACGTCTCCGTAAAATTTGTCGTACGATTCTTATTTTCGAAATTAACGAGAGTTTAAGATATCGGAAATTTTTCGACGACCGATTATAATGAATTCGGTAAAATCTGAAAATCTCTCTCTCTCTCTCTCTCCCCTCAACGATACGCGATGCCAACGTTCGTTCTCTCGTATTTAGAAAAAAAAGAGAGAACTCCACCGACGAACGTATCCAGGTGGAAATCCTTTCAGCAACCAGACGTCGTCGTCAAGCTCTGACTTTACCGCGTTTTTGCAGCGTCACTGACTTTTCGTCCAAGAAAAACGAGATAACGATACGGTATATAGTATCGCGGTCGATGTTTAATACTGCTCGTGGAATTTCGCTTTTTACACCAGTCGTCTCTCTTTCTTTCCTGTTCGCTGTTTTTTGATATGCTCGTCTATGCATCGTTTCACTGATCCTCGATCCATAAATTACGCTCTCTTTAAAAATTGAGACCAGACGTCGCGGTAAAAAGCAAAAGTTTCAGATGATTTTTCTTCGAGTCACGCCTTGACGCTTCGAAATAAATGAAGGGAAGTGGGGCTCGCAGAGATATTTGAACACTTGCTGCGGGGAACTTTCGAGTATTCAATTTTCAAATATACATTCAAGTGGACAAGAATTTCAGAAAAATACAAGTCCAATTTCTGTCAAAGCGACACGAGCCGTATCATTTCCAAAAAGAAAGAACGTTCCTAATGTTTTTTAAAATTCAATGCGGTAAAATGTACATTACTTTTTTTCGTGTCTAAAAATTAATATCTCGTCCTACGTATTGGATGTAAGTGCCTCTTTGCACAATTAATAATTCTTACTTGCACTCTTTCGTCCATCTACTGAAGAATGTATCGTGTGTATTTTATTACATTATACAAATTAAAATTTCGCGTGGACGAAAAGACAGGAAATATTTTTATTTTTATTTGGGAAATATTCATCGGACAGCATGGTCTTTGACAAAAATATGTTTTTTAGCGCGTCCAAGAGAATTAAACTAATCCTTTAAAGGATTAAATTATGCAGACGGATAAAGATGATTAAATTAGTCAATAGTTCGAATATGGAAGGTTAATATCAACACTTCTCACTATTTTATTTGACATTATTTAGCAAAAATCTATGTAAAACGCGATATTTCTACGAAAAACTTGTTTCAGAAATGTTTCAAACGCAGAAAAAATTGAAACGACATGATCTTCCCCCCCCCCCCCCCCCGTAATTTAAGCGATTTCCGATAAATATCTCGATACGCCGTAAATACGAAATTGCAAACAAAACAGAAACGTGAAAGAGATTCGTACGAAATGATACGAAAAATATTGAATGGAAAACGTGGAGAATTTATTCTCTGTTGATTGTGCGAACCGAGTAAATGTACATTATTCTCAAAAATTCCCAATGCGATACTGTTGATGAATTAGGTATACGTTGCTTACGGCGCCGACGATAAACTATGTTCCATTATTAAACAACGTTCGCGATCGAATGAAATAAATCTTCGGGAATATTTTTCATCCACGTTTGAAACACCGCTCCGAAATCGTATCTGCTCTTCATAATATGGCCGCGGGAACGCGATCTGCTTTCGCATATTTATGAAACGAAAACAAAACATTAATACCTGCATACTGATCGCGTGTCATTGCTGCATTTCTATTATTTATTGCAATCGCGTAGTTGACGATTATCGTTTGACAATATCCGCGGTCACTGATTCGAATAATAAATTATTTTCCCTTAGTTTTGAAGATCACGTTATTCTTTGTTACGCGTTGTTAGCAAATAGATTATTATTTATACGAGACATAATAGTTGAAATATTTCATGCAAACGTAGAAACATCAAGCTTTAAGCAGAACTTTATCAAATTTCTCTTTGCTATATTCTATTCTTGTTACACCATTCTTCATTTTCAATTATTAAAAAATTTAATGCAGCAGTATCTAAGAAAATACCTAAAATTATCTGTATAAACTACGAATGTTTCTAATTTATGAAACATTTATGGAAGGATACACATGATATGCGAAACCGTTCAAAGATGAGGTATTTATCGTAATTCTTAATGAATAAAACAAACCTTCTTTCGTACGCTCCAGCGTTGAAAACAAATTATGCAGAAGAATTTAATAGAAAATAAAAATACAGCGTTCGTTACAGAAATTATTTTTCCCTTTTACTTTTACAAGTTCTTTCGTGTAATTCGTATTAATAGGAACAACGTTTACGCGGTTATGTGTGTATATTAAATCAACAAAACGTTTCGAACAGCTTCTTCGTTAAACGAAATTCTTGATAAATTTCTCCCGCTATCGTGCAAACGAATTCTAGTCGATTTCTCGCGAGTTCGAAAGAAACACTCGCCGTAGAGAAGAAGTACAATAAGTTATAGTGGATGGTAACGAAGAAGGTTTCCTTTAATTAAAATTAATACGACAATCGCGAGAGCCACACCTTAATCAATCGTTCGTTGCGCAAGCGAGTCTCGAAGCAGGCAACGAAGAATTTAATGAAATTACAAGCAACAACTCTTCTTTCATAGCCGTCGCGAAAACAGCAATCGATCGCGCGCTTAATGAATTAAAACGAGCACGAGATTATCCGACGAGAATACTTTTGACGCTCGCTGGATCATTGCGGATCATTTTCATTCACAGTATGTTCTGTCAGATCAGTTGTGCAGAACAAACGAATTCATAATCCTCAGTTGGCATGAATGTTTATGCGGAATAAATGAATCCACAGAACGCACGTATGAAGAGATCGAAAGCAGAGTATTTTTATTTGTAAAAAATTCTACTGCCTTGGAACGTGAATTTGCATGAACTTAGAAATTTACATGAATTTAGTTAAAAGTGTTCCGGCTTTTATGATTTACGGATAGCTTTGCAACAGCTCGAATTTTGAAAATAGATAACTTTATTTTAATTTGTATTCCACGTGTCAAGTGGTAATCGATATCAACAGTCTATAACAGCGATATAAATTAAGGCAATGGTGTCTCGATAATCGAAATAATAAGAACAAAGACCGCAAGTTTTAAAGGATCATTGCAGAGGAGAGGCCTTGATCTTCAAAATCACGGTGGATTTAGTCACTGAAGAAAAATTCTTCAGTTCGTAGAAACATTTAAATTTGCATTTGTCGCGAGGACGTAAGTTTAATCGACAATTTTGACGACAACTGAAAGTATCGCGTCTCTCTGTGGCAATCCAATTATCGTTCCGAGAAATTCGCGATATTTTGAGATGAAAAGTTTCGTAAGGAAGGATGCCCTCGGGCAGAAGTGCGCACAGACATTCGTTTCAGGGAGGAGCATCGAGCTTAAGGGAACGCGTTCCATTTCTTTCACTATTCTGGAAATAATACGGTGAGTTACGTCATGCGAACTATTTCCAAGAAATGTTTAACTTCAAACACAGTTTTGAATTTCCTTTCCGGTTGAAAATAGAAAATGTGTGTAAGAGTCCATATAAGGGAAAGACGGTCAATATTTCAGCGATCTCGAAAGAAGATCGCTAGGCCAACTAGGTGCTCGAGTACCTCGTATTTTCTTTCCTCTCGGAAGAGGTTGCATGCAACTGCTTCTCCCTTTAGAATCGAGCCGTTGCCCACCAGATTTCTTCGAATCTGCGGAACCTCGCGAATTAAGCTGCGCTCGCACATCGTTCTTACGAATTTCGATTAAACAGACAGATCTAATCTGGCAACGATATTTCATGCTCAACAATTTTCAGTTTGAAACAAATCTAAAAACATACATATAGACGTTACTTAGAAATATATACAGAGTGCTTAAAAGTATACAGGGTGTCGTGTAATTTTACAGAACAAATTTTGAGGGATTGCCAAAGTCATGAAGACCGTAGTGGATCCAGTCACGAAAACAATTTTTCAATATTTTCAGAGACATTTGAATTTTCACAATTTTCAAGAATAACAATGTTTTTACTTCTCCGCGCATGATGTGAAAACATTGGGAGAAAAAAACAGTCCTGGGACTGTCAAAATAGAGGTTTTCGCTCTTTGAAACGGGACCAGATGGTTCGACATTTTTTCTTTTCTTTTGCTTTTTTTTTTTTGTTTAGAAAGTTGCAACAGTTTAAACTATTGTTTCAACAATTTTTCATCGTTGTCGCTTCACTCATGCTCCTCACTGTACTCGATTTCATCCCTAGTCATTACTGTTGATCGCGAGTGACTCGCCGCACGAAGACGCAGAGTGAGGAGAAAAAAGAAAAGGGAAAAGCGAACGTGTTCCACCGTTCTTTCTTTCGCTTTCCACGGACAAGCGAGCGTAGTCTCGCGAAAAGGCAGGAAAGGCACGGCGCGCCTCGTATTTGTCACTCGGTGCTAAGGGGTTGTCGGCTTGTCGCCACATAACTCTCCGGATACCTCATACCCCAGGCCGAGCCCCGTTGCCTTAACTTCAACCCTCTAACTCTGGCCCCGTCTTTTTCCTCGTCTAACTCGCGTCCTCCGCGTCGCCGTCAAGTGTTTGTCTTTCTCGATTCTCCCGCCGCTTCTCACTGTTTTCTCCATCCTCTTCTCTCTCTCTCTCTCTCTCTCTCTCTCTCTCTCTCTCGTTTAGGATCTTGCTCGCGTCTTTTTCTTCGCAGGGTCTCTCGCGACACGTGGTTGCAGAATACAGCTGAAAATTTACATTCGACCCGCTGAGGGGAAAATATTTCGCCGAGTGCCGCGCGAGGTGCAATTTGTTTCGTTCCGTCCTTCGTGTGTACGGCCACTGTTTTTAACCGTTGTTCGTGCCAGAACCGATCCACCTTATGGAATATTTATGCGCCAGTTAGGGGGCAACAAATTGGCAGGCTGTCGCGTGTGTTCGAGAACCGACCAAAAATATCGCGGTCAGCGATAGTTCTAAGCAGTTCGAACTCAGTTTGTTCAAACACGTACGTGGAAAGATGTGTTTCCATTTTCGGACGTGTTGTTTCGATTTGTGGATTTGATTTGGATCAGACTGGAAGGTTTAACTCAGTTTCGTAACTGCGGCGTTGGTACGTCGTTGAATAAAATTTAGCTTAACGCGAAGGGTTGTTTTATATATGGGGAGCAGAGACTGGAGATGGCTTTCTCGACTCCGTGCCGAGTCAAAAACTCCGATGGAACTGATATCTCTCCAAAGAGCTGTGGCGCGCCATGCTCGGCGGGACGATTTCGGTGAAGTTGGTGGGCTGTCTCTGGTCAAAGGCGCCACTCATCTCACCTCCTCGCGGTGCTCCCCGGGATCCTATGATGACACAGGATGCGAAAGAGTGAGTGGTCAAAGCGATGGATCGGAAGTAACTTTATGTTTAAATATACGTTTAAATAATGGAATAAACGAACAAAGTTACAGGTTTAGGTTAGGTTTAGGTCGGAAACTTCAAACCTAGTATGATGGTTCTCACTGCAATATCGCGAATGGAATGAAACGGAATACGAAAACAATCGTGGAAGAAAAAACTAGTAAAGGAGAATTACTGGCACAGGGAATATCAGAGTTCCTCAGTCCGGTACGAAAGGGGTGGTTGAGTGGGGTGCCTCTCGGGATCGTTATCGGAAAATGGCGAATCTGAACAGATGGCCAGCCAAGTCTAGAGCGAAGAGGAAGGATCAAGAGGATCAAATTGGCGTGAAGAAAAAGCTGAGAATCGAACTGACTACTGCTTAAGAACACCACGTTACTTGAGAAAGTTGTCAATATTCCTCAACATCAAAACCGAACAAATGACGACAACGTGCGGCGTAATAAGTGTTAAACATCATCAGTTAACCAGAATATTAATCAAACAATATTTCTCAAAAATATTTTAAACATTACTATACTGTGCAAGAGAATTGTCAATATTTCTCAATTCAAAAAGATTGTACATACCCTGCAACTGCTCTGAGCAAATCAGGTTTCAATACGTTTCACGTTGGATCCGCTCGTAAGAGAGTTCCGGCCCAGATTATTTAAAGCGATTAAAAAAGCCTGGCGTCGCCGGTCAGAGAAATTAAAATCGACTGACCGAGATTACAATCTAATTCCAGGGTATCACAATAAATTGGATCCGGACGTTTCCAGCGAATTGAATCTTTTTTGCCAGTCGGGATCTTTGACGTTCGGCGATCAATCTTCACGCCGGTCGGAATCCAACCGGCAACCTGAGAGACGTACACGAACACGTCACACCTCATACGCATCGCGAAGATTTCGGGAAATCGAAAATGACAAATTCGATATACGTGGCTATTTCGTATTCGCGTCGATTTCGGGAAAGCGGTTGGAATTTGCGATTGGAATTGCGATTCCAGTCACTCTCGCTTCACGGACCGCGGATGTTCCCCCTGTTCGAATCGGATTCGACCTCGAGTAAACGCGTGTCGATCTTCTTTAATTCGACCAGGGAAATCGTACGACACGTTTCATTCACGGCGATCGGAGATATATTTTCTTCGAGTTTATTATAGAAAATCGCGGATTTTTTTTCTCCTCTCGCCGTCGTTCTTTCGACTCGACGTCTCTCGCGGTTCTTACAATCAACGTCGAATGGGTGCATGAAAGAAATTTCGGCGGCTAAATCCCTTCGACGTTCGCCTCGATCTTCGGCGAAACTTTCTCCACAATAAAAATTTCATTCGTCCTAAGTTGATCAAACGATCCTCGCGCGGATCCTTTTTATCGGGAAACTTTTACGCCGGTAATATTTTCGAAATGAAGCGGAGAAGCGGCTGAAAGAAGTTTTCAGCATTTTATCGGAACGAATAATTTTTCCCTTCTTTCTTTCTTTTTTTGTAATTCGGTCGAAGCTAGAAATGGATAGATATTTTTGCAAAAATTAATATTGCCTTTTCACTAAGAAAGAAATCTAATTAAGAATTGGTATACATACTAATATATTAGTATACGTTAATATACAAACGTGGTACTAATTACATAATCATCTAGTTACTGTGCCGTAACTTATTACTGTAATCACTTGGTGTATTTAAGTACACGTTAAAGCTTAGTAACTTGATTACACTTTAACCACTCGCGCACAGTATAATTAAGTATACATTAAACCTTCAATTACGAATTTAACCCTTAAGTGGGCTGTTAAGACTGTTGCGGTTTCATCTAACTTTGAATTAATAACTACATTGTTACGTGTTGGCGTTATTTGGAAATTTACGTAACACTGTCTTATTTCGTTATAGTTTAAACAGGATCACCGCAAAGGGAAAAATACTTGGTATTTCATATTTTCATAAAAGTATTTCAACAGAATATATCATACAGTAAAAATTTGCAACGCATCGCTCGAAACATCATTCCATTTACGTGATATTGGAAAATTAACTTACGGCGATTTCGCGTGAAACCGCGTCGATCTCTTTACTCGGTGAACGGCTCTTTCTTCTGCCGGAGCAGTTAAAAGTTGAACAGCCAAGAGCGTAATTCGCAAGGGGACGGCTGTCCCCAAACTCGTGTAATATCCACTTATCGACCCACCTATCCTTACTGTCCTCTGCTTTCAAATTCTCGCCGAGCAGGCGCTCAGAATGGTCGCAAGTCGACCGAACTAGTCTTGCAAAGTATGTTTTATGAAAGTTTTTCCTCTCATAATCTCTAGCTATCTTTTCGCCGCCCTCTTTTACGCTTGTTGTGGCAACACTTGGCAACTTTTTTTTTTTCATCGTAAAATATTCCCCCGTTTGAGCTACTACTTTTCACCCTGGCTTCTTGTTTACGTTTCACTGGTCGTCAAATGCGATGTCTCGATATTCCTCGAAGTGAACGCACCAAATTGTTCTCAGCTTGGAACCCTCGTTCATATTGTGGTTACAGAAAGTATTTCTTTCGATCGGAAATATTTTACATTTCACGGACTTTGATCTTTACTATCGTGACTGAGTATGAAAAAATTCAGTGCTCATAAAAACGTTTAAATTTGCAAATTTTCCGAGACAAAAAATGTCAACGCGGCTTTTCAAACTGATGTAAAAACATTCTTGAAAGAAACGAAAGACTTGCAATTGGTATCGTGAAAGCAGAAGTTTCGCGGTTTAAAACGGATCTGGATAGATTATTGTACGATTTTTCCTTGTAAAGTTACAGCAATTTAAAGTATCAAGTGCACAAATACTTTCTTTAGCCACTGTAAATACTTTGGTTTATAAAAAAATCTTCAAATACAGTTGTAACTGTAGTGACAGTCGATTTATAGATGTCTGTTAAATTATTAAAATTTTGGTTTGTAAAATTAGATCAGATTTAAAAAAGAAGCTCGTCTGACACGAACGTGACGTTTCAGAATCGCCCAACCAGAAATCTCCGACACACACGTCGCACACTGACGCTTCTAGGTAATCCCGCCTTAAAAGATTCGAACCTCGTGAGGCACTCGGTCCCATCTCCGACAGCAACGAGCTAAAACTGCAACTGACAGACCCTCCTCTCGCTTGTCTATAACCAATCCACGAATTTTTTTTCTTCGCCGCTTGGTGCTCCGTCCCTTTCCATCCCTCGTGACTCTCGCCATCTGCATTTATTTCGCGAGCCATTCAGTAGGGTGCTACCGAGCAATTTCGACCGAAAGAAAGTGGCAAAGTTGGTAAAGTTCGGCTCGTTCTTCGGTTCTTTCAGCTTCCAGTTCCACGGACGTTGTTGTTACTTATTTCTCCGGACGATTTTTCGCTGGGAAGATGCGCCATCGGTTATCAGGCGAGTATCAAATGCGAGTATTCGTGACTTCGAGAGTGAGAATGAGTAAGGGTGGATCACAGAGGACGAGAAATGGTGGAGATTCGTTGGAAATGGAACGAAGGTATTTGGTAACGTTGCCGCGGTTTATGAGGTTGAAAGATTTTAGATGTTCTTCGGATCGAGCGAGTAGCATCATAAAGCGAAATCAGGATATACGTGCTTGGCAAGGACTCCATGTTGACATGCTACAGTATATTCCAGTCTAGTTGCCAGGCGATTTCGTCGCTCGATACTCGAAGAAAGTAACGCTAATAACTGTGGGGATATTTTGGCAATGAAAGAATCGAATAGAATTAAGTTGTTCGAGGTATACGTGTATCGTGTTTCGTTTTTCTGTTGTTGGTGGAGATTATTAACTTGGTGCATGAAAATATAATTAGCTTTCGGTAGATGTATAGCTTATTTTTATTGTATATTACAGGAGAACGTATTTTATGGAAAAAGTATGTCTAAAAAACTCGATTGAGTATTAAAATATAACTGACAAGCAAATTTGCAAAAATTTTAAGTAGTTCGAAGACTGTTGATTGTGAGTGAAATCACTTGTTTGTTATTCTTATAAAATCGTGAACAAAAGTCAATGAATAATCAAATATATCATCGTTTCGGACAATTTTCAATCAGACATTAATAGTTTATAAATGTAGAACGTTGAATTTTCTTTATTTTTTTTACAGAAACTTTCACGTATCCATTTTTCGTAAATGTTTGTCTTACAACGTACAAGCTTGTTCGGTTTCACTCTTTTATACTTACCGAAAGCTAATTACGAACAACATCGTTTTATTAGTACTAATGATTTCATAATTAGCTGTACTTCTAGTGACGACAAAATTCGGTTTTCGCTACGCATTCGTGCCATCAAGGAGTTAATTAGGATTCTCCGCAACAAGCTCGTGCTAGATATCCAATTATTCGAGGAAACAGATCCCTGCTTTGTATCTATAGTAATTAACGCTTCTAGTTATATATAAGAAAATGTCGAACTACATATCTGTCGCTAATTCCAAATTGCGAAACGCTTTATTTTTATCGCGCGAATCGCTACAGCGTGTAAATAATCCACGAAGGTGACAGTATAAATAAGTATTTTCAATACTTCAAACATTAAAATATCATATAATACCATCAGATATAAAAGTAAGCCATGAAAACGAAAAATTATTTATTTTACAAGTACAATTCTGCAAAAAATACAAGAATCATCTACTACGTCCAGTCGATTCCTTCAAGCACAGTCATTGTATTTGCTCCCAAGTATAACGCAATTTGTAAAAATCACTTATATAATGTCCAAGCTGCCCTGTTTCAAATTCAATTCCCCCGGCAATTCCGCGCCAGCTCATAAACGTGACAAAATTGTTTCCAAAGGTAGAAAAATCACTTGGAACATTCAGAAAGCAGCGAACAGGAAGCAGACAACGTGAAAATTATTCATCCCTAAAACCGCGCCCGATTTCAAAAGTTCCATCTCCCCCTCGGTCGTATTTAATATTTTAAAAGCGAGCGGGCGTACGTATATAACGCATATAGGTTCTTACAAGAGTAAACACGACGGAAGGGACGAGCCCCCGCCTCTCGAAACATAAACCCAGAAAGGATGCATTAAGATCCGAGCAGCGATGGGGGTAGCGTTACGATCGAGTGTCCGCCGCTATAATTTCGTCAAAAGAAAAAGAAGAGTCGCGGCGTTGAAACCAAACCTCTTCCCTTTCTGTTTTATCTCTCTCTCTCTCTCGGTTTCCCTCTCATTCTCCCTCCTCTTCTCTTTCTCACTTTTTCTCCCTATTTTCGAACGAAGCATTTGTCCATTTATTTCCGCGAAGGCTGTGGCAGCGAGCGTGCATCTCCTCTGCCCGTAAACAATTTAATTGTCGTGCAAGATTAATTGTCGACGCCGGAATTAATAAGAGGAATGCGTTTATTTCTGGTAGGGAGCGGAGGAGCACGTAATTAATGAGAAGGACGAGAGCTTAATGTCTTCTGACAAACCGTGCCTGTCCACCGTACTTATGACGACCACGACCACGATCGCGCACGTGGGAATCCTACCGGCCAGGGACAAAGGAAACTCCGTAGTCAGCCACCGACGACGTTAGGGGGTGATTACGCAAAATGCTTAATAATGGTGCGACCAAGCAGGTTCCCGCTGCGTTCCGTCACCGCCATTACTTCCACCCTGATTCTTCAGGCATGTGATAAAATTCGCACCGCAACGACGACAGCTCGCGTGTAAAAACGCCGTGTCATTTCACGCATAATAGATTTAAGTGCGATGTGATTGTTGGGAGGGGGGGGGAAATTGTCTTGTCATTTCGTTCTCCGACGTCTATAGTTCGGGAATGTCGTAGAAGCTTTGGATAGTTAACCCTCGATTACTGTCGTTGGATTATCAACGACAGTAATTTATATCGCGACAATTGACGATATTTCATTTTTTAATGAAATTGAAGAGACCTGTCTTGGACAGGAATGGAAGTTATAAAATTCGTCGCGAGATCACTTGGAGAAAAGAACTGGTATCGAAAAATACGCGTTAAATACAGGATTCAGGTGTTACGCGTAAAAATTAACGGAACGAAGACAAACACGAATTGCGCAGGATTATATGCACCAGAGTGAATTATGAAATCTAGGAGAGCACAAACAACTGGCATATTCGTGCACGATATTCTCGTTGAAGTATTACAAGCCATTTTTTCCGAGACTGTTACAGATAGCGGTAAAACTTTTATTTATTTATGGTCTGTTGCACTCTTTCGTACTCCTGATAGAGTATTGCTCTTAATACGAGCGACTGCGTGTATGAAAGTGTACTCTGCTTTATCTTTCAAATAAAAATATGACGCGAAGCGAATATAATTTGTGAGTTGGAGATTGGTATAATCTACAGAAGAAAATTACAATATATTCGTTAAAATTACATAGATCACATTTATGTCAGAGATGAGATGTTTTAACACCGAGCACAATAACACAATATAGAAAAGGACACGAAAGAAATAAACTTACAATAATATAACTTGTAAACTATATAATAACTGCAATATTATTACTTGTGACGAGTACAGCACTGTCTAATAACTGGAAAACTATTAGTCTAATTATCTGCAAAGCGTCTATCTAATTTAACGTGTACAATTTGCTAAAAGTTACGCTACTGCCCATCAATCTTGACGAAAAACATCCCTCAGCGAGGAGAAAACTTAATTGGAAACATACAACATCGCGATCGCAGTGCATCTAACATACAGACAATTATCCTGAAAGCACGAACTTATCCTATTGCCTCCTCTTCTTCCATCTCGAAGAAACGTCCAGAACTAGATATTATCAAGAACGGTTCTTAGAGGCGATAGTAACATCGGGATTCGAGCGAAGATTAATCGAACGACGATGGAGCAAAAAACGCGGGAAGAATGGCCGGAGAAAGAGATACAATTGAATTAACGCATTCTCATTGCGCGCGAGGGTTTCTCGCGCTGAAAGCGAGACGACGGGCGGAGTCCTCGCACGGAGCTGGGTAACATTTTCCGGTAACGATCGTTGAGAAGAATTTAATCCCGTTTCTTCGGTTGTCGTCCACTTCGACAAGCAGCGAACGAGCAAGAAATTAGGGCAGAGCTTTCGGCATCGATCTCCTTCTCATTTCTTTCTTTCTCATTCTTCCCTCTCGTCCCTTTTCCCCGCCTCGCCTCGAGAAGGGGTTTGTGTGTCTCCGTGTCAATTCCGTAAAGACAATTTACTCCGGTCGACAAAACGGAGGGCTCAGCTTGGCCCGATCGACACTCGACGAAAGGTCAAGTGAATGCAGTTAATACTTCTCACTACATACACAAGCTATTCGCATCCACCCCTCTCTCCGTCGAGTGTGTTTACGTGGGTAATCTTAATCGGTGGAAGAAAGAAGCCGGAGCCGGTTGGAGTGGTCGAAAGCAGGTTGAGTACGAGACAAAGAAAGGAGGTGGCAGAAGGTAGGAAACTTAGCGAGAGGCTGGAAAGCACTAGACCAACTATTGGCCACTCGAGCTTGACTCAACGCGTGCTGTACAATCAATTTTTTAAGCGAATAAACGCCGATGGCCGAGATGTTCCGATGTGTCCATACTGGGAAATGGCAAGGTGAAGAATGTTAAGCAGATGAAGAAAAAAATAACGTATCTTCATCAGTAAAAAATGAATCAACACCTTTTGATCTTGATGTTTAGAAATATCATTCCATTTTTTTGAACAATATACAATTTTTCTTCTACGCACAGCAGAGTCAACCCATCGCCATCACTCGAGAGTTAATTATTCCATACAGTTGTTGAATGTTTTATTTCTGTCAAAGAATTATCGCATCTTACTTACCCTCTTTTCTCGTTTTCAATTGCTAGAGAATAGTTATTTTATTTTTCTCTAAAAATTAATGTGTCAATGCAAACAATTCGTCTGTTACATACACACATTTGTTGATTCAAAATTCTCATAACTGACGTTCACTGGAGAAGAAAAAAAAAAAAAGAGAAGAAACGACATACCTATCTCCGTTGCAATCAATCGACGCAAAATACAGAAAACATGGCTTCAATTTTTGAAAAAAATTAACTTCGCACGTACAGTTAGTAGAACATGGCTAGCAGTACTCGCAGTAATCCTTTCCCGTATCATCACCATCAAACTCACTCCCATTTGGTCCCACGGTACACAATTCAGAGAGCACACCTGACCTGTGATATCGATCAACGACCACCTCGTGTATGGACGCCGCGCGATAACTTTTCTCGTTCACTATTTATCATTTTAACGATGGTAGGGTGTACAGCGACATACAAGCGCTGGAAATCATGCTGAAATAACGGGAATAGTTTTTCGTACGCCTTCGCGTGAAAACAGTTGTGCAACTAGAAACAATTATGTGTGTATAATGCGTTATATATCGTTACACATTTAATGAGAAATACCGTTCGAATGGAATTCCTGATGAAAATTATGTCATGAATTTCGAGAATACGCGGTATTTTATGAAATGAATTGAAGATCGCTTGATATTCAACACGAATGTAAAAGTACTGGAAAGAAAATTGTATTATCGGTAACGAATAAATGATTTTAAATAAATGGTCGTTTAAACGGCGATATAAATAGTAATAATTATTATTAAGCGATATAATAAAAATAAAGTAACACTGGAATATGCTGGAAATAGTAGGAAGAGTTTGAAAAATATTAACAATAGAAGAAAGTGCAGTATGAAATATAACGTAGAGCAGCATAGAGTCGATTTACGTCATTTGTAATAATTTCTGGATTTTGTTTCGAACGTGAACAAAGTCCGCAGAGTTTATAGAAGATTTATTTTACGAACAATTACAAATGTTGGAAAATATTCCGCGTCATGGTCTCGATAAACGTGATCCGTATTTATCCTTTCAGAATTACAACTTGTGTAAGCGTACACAAATTTAATTACCGATTTGTTTAATTGTTTAAAATTGATTATTCCCGCTTTAATGTAACGTATTCATTTTCCTTGATCGACTTAACGAAGCAGATTATATCATCGTTCTTCTCTCGCGCACAATTTACTGTTACGGATATAAAATTCGCACGACAATTCAATAATTCCATTACCTACAAGAAACTGCAGCGTGAGTTTATTTGTAATTTTATTTTGTGCCCAAACGACAACTTACGTTTCATTATATTTTTTCTTCGCTTTCTTCCAGCGAATCTAGTTTCTACATTTATTGTAGATTTTCAATTTACTTCGTGGAATATTATCATTCGAATAATCTTTGTTCTGTCTTTATCTTATAATTATTATACATAGAATTAACTAAATTTTCTAAATGATCAGATGAACAAAATTTCACTGGACAACAATCGATCGATGGCTGTACATGAGAAACATCGTACAATATTGACGCAACAAAATTGCTTCCTACCCTTCAAACAAATTGACGAACATGTCGTTGAAAATAATCGAAACAGAGGTGAGAAAAAAGTGACGAATTAAGCAAATTTTTGTCGTGTGCGTGCAGACTGAGCGTTGAAATATTTAAATACATCCCTGAGAAGGGAAGTCACGATTTACAACTCGTCAATGAAAAATCAGATTCGCAGAGCGAAACAGTTGCCTTTGGTGTTTCACAGTTTTCCGTTCTTTCTGTTTTGTTTTTTTTTTTTTTTCTTATTTCATCTTCGTTCGACCAATCACGCGGAAACGATCGGGCCGCATTAAACAAACGATGTTTGATTCGGGCCAGTCGTGCCGTTTAATGCGAAACTTTATGCGATCGTGTGTCTTGGCATAAGGGGTAACACGAGCATAATCGGCGTAATCTCGAATTAGCATGAATTACACAATCGTGTTACCTCGGTATCTATATCCGAGTGTGTTGGAATTCCCGTGCCCCGATCGCTGCGACCCTAAAATGAATAACATATTAAAATAATCCGATTCAGTCAACAGAATAGTTCGACATTATCGGCGGTAATAACGCGGAAACCGACAAAGTGTAATTATCCCGGTTTGTCGCTCGACTGATACATTGTTCGACGGTTTCGGTCATTGTTATTAATACACCGAAGTCGTAATATTGCAGGTAAAAGTGATCCGCGATCCGTGAATTTCCAATTACAGACACGCTTCGCGAGGTGATAAATAGTTGATGATCGTAGCTGAAGATCGTAGCTGAATTGAAACGAAATTAGAGCTATTTAAATTTTACGGCGAGCTACAAGTGCAAATTTGCGTGAAAATTTTCTTTTTACGTTTCTCGCGTGTCCAGAATCAATTATTTTAAATTCAGTTTTCTCTTGGAAAATCCTTTCTGCACATGTAGAATTTTCTCTTACAATTAGTCTGTTGTACCGAGACTTCAATGACGCCCACACGCGGTCTGTTATTTCGCGCGACAAAAAGAGAAACAATGGAAAACGAAGACGAACGATAAATGTCAGAACGTACGGACGTGCATAAGTTACCGGCCGTTATAATTACGTTGATTTTCATTGATAATTATACAGGAAGATGCGAGCCATGGATACTTGCACGTGCAATTACTCGTTGCGGGCGCATTTTCGCTGATTTTGTCGTTTGCGCAGCGGGCAGGGACAGTGGACCCACATTATTAGCTCGACAAATAATCCCTGCGGATTTCGCAGTGACAAATTATCTAGGACGAGAAGCAGTTTATTCGAATAGGTACACCGTGTCCGTTGGTATTTGCAAACGCGTTATCCCCAGCGTTCCCATAACGATCACGAACTCCAATGGACTATCGAGATCTTTCTGTTTGCAGTGGATCGATAGTCGGTTCCTTTCTGACTTTTCCAATTTTTTCCCGTCTCTTTTCCACATACTCCTGCGCGCCAAACAATCGTCAAAGCACTCTCTCTCTCTCTCTCTCTCTCTCTCTCTCTCTCTCTCTCTTTCTCTCTTTCTCTGTCAAACTCGTTTTGCGTATCACACGGATTACGCTTCATTTTATTCGCGATAAATAAAGTGAAATCCGACGCAGATTATTTGCATCGAAAGGCACAATGGAAAATGACACCACTTCGGTGTGTTTGAAATAGGCTTTAGCGGGTATTTGCTGGAATATTTCGGGATATCGAAATGCCCCGGTACGCGTGTGCGCGTAAATGTAGAAAATACTCTGTGTAATGTACTCTCGAAATGGTCATAAAATAAAAACATTTCTGAAATGCATGGCATTTTGGTGTGAACGAAGTAACAAAATGTACCAATTACGAAGTGAAATATGAGAGAGAATATTGCCTTTGTTAAGGATACTACATTATTCGGGAAACTGAACTTTTCATGAGTAAATTTGATAAATGTGTTCGATGAAAATAAAAATGACGGCTCGTTGCAAAGTTTGTAATAGTTGCTCGATATCTGAGAGTTCTACAGTGGCGGATAAACGAAAGTTTAAGAGATAAGTGGTAAGAAAACGTACCACATAGACAAGCAATTGAATAATAAATAATAATTATAATAAAATATATTAAAGAATTTAGTATTTGTTAGTATGGTGTTTGTTATTATTATAAAATTTACGGTATTCGACAGAACAACCAATTCTGTAACGATTAAACTCAAACGAGTGAGTAATAAATCGAGAATCCATTTGAACATCGAGCAAACAAAATTCCACGGTTTCCTGATTTCGTGAATTCGAACATCGATGTCAAAAATAACGAACACCTGATGGGATAAGCATCAACGTTCTCCGTGGAGCTATAGATGGTTTTCCGCGAACCGCGGCCGAAGACCGCATCGACTAGATTCTTTGGCCACATTGTGCGATTCGACGCAAAAATTCGGGCCACGGGGATCCCCGGCATAAACGTAAACCAAATCAAGTACGGGCGAGCGAGCGAGCCGAATGGAAAGTGGACACCGCTATTTCCAGGTGTATTCTTCATTGTCTCGGTCGATAAATCCGATTATCTCTGCGCGCGTTCACCGACTCGGAATAATTCTCGTTGTGGATTAAGGACAAAAGAGGAAAAAACGGGGTGAAACGAATGACAGAGAGAAGAAAAACAGGAGGAAGGTACGAACGATGAAGAATGGCGAAGAAGAGAGGCAGGGTGGAAGAGAAAATCAGGGAAAACGAGGCAGAATGACACGCGAGGGAATTAACTCGCAGCGTCTGTTTTCCACGGTTGGTTTCACGTGGCGTTAAACAGGTTGACATTTCGGTACACACGTAAAGATTCGTTGTTACGTACACGCGTCGACAGTTCCTCTCATTTCTACGTCTTGACGCGTTCGTCGTTAAGGAAAAAGCTCGTACATCATACAGGGTGAATTTTTCTTTTTTTTACGTTTTTGTAATTTTACATACTCGTTGCTCGCGTATTACATGCATATCTACTTATTTAGACATTTATTCGTTTGATGGATGTATCTGAACATGCGTGTCATTGTCAGCATAATATAGCATATTGTAATATAATGTGACACGATTGTCAAGTTTGCAACAAATCCAAAAATGTATACATAGAAATATTGGAAGATATTTGATACAAATAATTATATATTTCGCAGTGATCAGAAAAGTATTTAAAGAGCCATAATTCATTATATCAATAAGCCTCTACATAAGAGGGGATATAAATAAATTTTATGTATCTTTCATCTATGTATATTTTATACAATATGATCAATATTCATCTCTTATTACAATGTAACTGTTTTATAACACACATAACAGGTACATTAAATTACTTCTATGGCTTTCGCGAGGAATTGTATTGTACAAAAATTTATATCACATCGTGACATCGTGAACGTGTTAAAGTTAGTCTCTTAACTGCTTTCTATCGCTCTCGCGTCAACGTTTAGATTTTCACCTCGTTAAAACGCGCGACTCTTTGGAGAAAAACGTCCCTGACAGAGCCAGTCGACGCAACAACGCTCGCAAAGGAACTCTGAACATTTTATAACTATAGAGAGCTAGCTTAAACGACGAAGAAATTTCATGAAATTTGTGCTCCTGTCGCGAGGCACGACTCGAGGATTTTTCTCCTCGTAGAAGGCGATACATCGAGGCCAGCCAACTGGTTACGTAAAATTAAAATCTGCCTACGTCCGCCGTTTTACACAGAGCTGTTAGTCCGTCGCCATCGCGTTGCAACGTATAAAGCTAATCGAACTGTTTAATTTAAATTTAAATTATTTTATTGAAACAGATAACATCTGCGATGGTCTCGAAAAAAGAAAGTTTAGAAGGTTCAGAAAATCTTGGAATTGCGAGTACGATAGAAAGATTTTTGTTGTGATATTATCACTGGACAGCTTTCATGCATTTATATAAAATTCAAAGACGTGAAAATTTTATTACGAGTGCACGTATAATGTTTGAAATTACACGATAGGTCAAATGTAAGATACACATCGCGATATTTAATCGACGAAGTTTTTATCTCGCTGACATTATCGAAATTACATTCACAGAAATTAATTAATCTTCCATTAGTAGTGATAATGACGCAAATGTTCGTGCAAATTTGCAGTTTTTTGCAGCATGTAACTTGGAGTAAAAATTTGCTTCGTCGACTAAATGTAAATACAATAAATACCATGACGCGTGAGACTTTGGATGTATCGTGCAATTTTGATATTTAATATCGTCCACATTTTTCGATTTTTCAAATTTTGTAGAATTTTGTTCTAACCTAGCCTCACAGTCCCCAAGGATTTCCTCGTTCAGAGAGATATTTCGAAATAAACCCAAAAATTCCTGCGTCGAGGCGTAACAAATAATCCAATGTTACGTAACGTCGCCACCGTGTAACACAATTCGTTAAATTTAATTCACTTTTTCCTATGTTTTTGCCAATTTTTGTCGATGGAGTTGAATGTACTGCGATCCGATGACCCACTTCTCGTCCAACCGAACTCGCTGCGATTCCCGGTAGCGAAAAAAAGGGCGATAGAGAGAAATAGAGAAAAAGAGGGAGACGGGAAAAACCGATGGCGTGTGACTTGCGCGCATGTATGTCAAAAAATTGCCGGTACTTTTTCACCAAGGATTATCGTCAATTTTTCAACGCGACTTCGATACAAACGCGCTTGCAACGCAACGTACCGACTCGTTAGCGAAGATGATATATATCCGTGCGGAAGAGAGAGAGAGAGAGAGAGAGAGAGAGAGAGAGAGAGGAGAGACGGTTCACCGCGAAAGGAACTCACAATTACGTGGTGGTACGAACACTTTGAAAGAAAACTGGTTCCCCATACAAAGGGAAAACTATAACGAGAACGGAGAAATGGATTGACACACGTGCACGAAGTCCGGTTGGAAGAAGATAATCTTGGAAACTCGTTAAGCCCTTTGAAGCTTCGCCACGATAAGAATTGTGTTTCCTTGCACTCGAAGCGGCGCCGACGATTCTTCTATCTTTAAAGAAAATCATTTCGCAACGTCCAGGAGGAAATGTTATCCCGCGAGAGATATTTATTTTACAGGTTCCGTTACGTTTTACTCGAAATTACGTTTCCTCGTGGATTACGAAACACACGAGGTCGTGCGTACGATAGCTTTCAAGTGATTAATAAATACGTAGTTTAATAGTTTTCTGTTTAAATAGATCAACGTTTAAACAGCTCTTTGTAGAAATGTCTAATCTTTAGTTATTTAATTATAACTATAATAATTTTTAATTATTTAATGATTCAATAAGTTGCTTGATAGTGATATACAGTATAACGCATAGTATAAATAATTATTCTTTTCATTAAATAAATTTTCGTCGTATCAAGCTGATGATATGGCTTGCATATATATTGCATAAATACTGTGTTCGTGCACATAAATTATAACATTTTTCTTGCTTGTAATTATTTCACAAAATTCTCAACATTCTGATTATTCATTCATGTGCGTATCGTTATAAATACTTGAATTAATTTCCTCAGATTGCAGTGGCCAGTAAAAAGAAATAATCACTCTGATTCCAATAATTATTCCTTCTATAGAAGGAATTGTACAACAATGAAATGAAATATAACAATAATATCCTTCGATTATTATACACTAACCTAAAAATATTACACAAATACCTAATTTAAAAAGGATGAAATATTTAATGAAAGAAAACGTCTGACGCAAAATCTGCCACTAGACACGTAGGAAAAGAAAAAATACACCTGTTCCCGAATCAAATACGTTCGTGTTACCGCAATTCGCGCGTACGAATATGAAATTTCTATATTATTCAAAGGTTAATCACACGCTAAACGAGAAAATAATACAACACCCCAGTTATATCGTTCACGACCAGTATAACGCTCGTAATAACAGTTTCATTTTATCATCAAATGAACGATTGTTCCAGTTCGTCCGTAACATTATGATCACGGAACAGACAATAGAATCTTTCGTTCAGTGAATTTCGATCGATTCTCGAAACTTTTCCGCAAACTCGTACAAACCCCACCCACCTCACCCCTTTTCGTCCATAGCATTGCGTTACCCAATTAATCGCTATTCACGCCGTTCGAATCTAATCGTTGCACACGAAAAAGAGCTTCATTATCCGAGCAGCGTATCTCGGAATTATTTGCAACAATCGCGCCCTGTCGTTTCTAAACAATCGCGCTGCTCGCGCGAAATCTGATTTTCTCGCGTTCGAAAATGTATGCAGATATAAACGACCGTTAATCGGATACAAACGACGGATTAACGAGCGATCGGGCGCCAGTGCATTTTCACGGTTCGATCGCGCTGCCCAAAAATCCATCGGTAATTGTTATCCATTCGATCCCCAGTGCCTTAGCACCGTCAGCGATTTCTTTTTTTCTTTTTCTCCTTTTTTTTTTTTATCGTTGCTGGGCTGGAAACGCGGGGGTTGCAAGCTGTGCGAGTAGGCTGTAGCTGCGTGGTATTACGACACACTTCAGAGGATCACGACGATGATACTTGCGCGACGTAGATATAGATATATCGCACTTCCACGCATGGGGTCGTGAAATTATTCGAACACTCGTAGATATGTACTACCTTTTGTGGTCGTTCATACACTCCCGCTTAAAAATTTATCAAATTATATACATAATATTATACTATATATATATATATATATATACAGCTTCTTCAAATACATAAGTATTTTGTGCTTAGTAACATTGTCAATTTATAATATTTTGTATTATATATTTTTCTCAAGCTTTAATTAACACGTTGACTACGACGGTGGAATATCATGAATAACATTATAAATTGAGAGTGTGCTTTCGTTGCACTTTTGTTGCAACGTGATATTTGATATTAAATTAAATATTCTGTCTCATGAAATACAGAAATTTCGCGTAACGGTCAGTGCGTTGATTACACTCGTACATAAAAAAAAAAGTCAAAGTTATATATGAACTCTATTTATTTGAATTAAATTTTCATCAAAATTTAAGGATTCGACATAAATTTCTATTATGTAATTAGTGATAGTTTGGGAAAATCATGATGTCTCGCTAATGAAATTTTAAAGTACTCTAATATATACATGTACAGCATGCACGTGAAAGTTTTTTTTTTTTTTTTTTATATATATTTTCCGACGAGCCAGTGAGTTTTAGATTTCGCTCGCTGCACGAAATTTCACACGATAATCGCTTGTTGGTCGAATTTTTATTTTCAAAACAACTTTTCACCGGTCAACCATCTACGGTCTGTCTCTCTTTCTGTTCCATCCGCTAACTACGAACACCGTTTTAACCTCGTTGGCCTGCTGTTGTCACTTGTCGCCTCGCTCTAGAAGGCCGGCTACCCTCCACCCCTTTGAAACTTCCGCTCCACGCTCCTCCTTCGACGATTGCACGCCAAACCTCGTCCCTCTCGTGGCACAACCCTGGCCGCGTTTATGTTTATGCTTTATGAAACTTTCGTATTAAATTTACGACGGTCGCTCGGAGTTTTATGATTTCGTGAAACGTTCCTGCAGATTTACGTTTGAAATTGGAATTAAAACTGACGTACCGACATCGAACGCTGTTCGCACGTCGATACGAACAACGAGATCGTAGAGTCGTGTCGTGTCGCGAAATTCACACATGTGCAACACACTGACAATAAGTTCTATCCAGAATCCAGCGTCATGTGTTTGCATCTCAATATTCGTTGAGAGAAACAGATAAAGTCTAAATTTTATCTTAGTTATTTCAAGTGTTTGAAGTTGGCTTTAAAAATATTTTTGTCTTTCAATTCGCTTTATTTCTTCGCTTTACTTCTTTGTGAAATAAAATTTAGGAATATTCTTTTCTATATTCTATCATTATAATAGTTGCAATAAAAGAAGAATGTATTTTATTTTATAAAATATATAGGAAGATTTGCTTAAAAACGATTCACTGTTCACTGTAATAGCTCGAAAAGCAGCCAGTATCATAACAAAGCCTTTGTTCTACTCTTATTTCTGTTTTTCACAATTACACCAGCTGCTTTTTTAACTGCTGCAGTGAACAATAAATTGTTTTTCCTGTAAATTTTATAGCATGTGACACAACCTTCTTCTGAACATCCGTTCGATTAGTTTAATTCCAAATCAGTCTTCTCTTTTCTTCTTTTGGTTCACATAACAGCAATCGCGTACTAAGTACGCGTTCGTCCAAGTTGGAATGTTTTCCGTAGAGTAAAGTGGAATAAGGTCGAAATGGTGGGACCGTGCCCCGATCGAATCCAATGTCCATTGTCAGGTGAGAAATTAGATCGCCATTGACCCAGGCGAAATAATGTTGCTTTTAAACAATCCCAACCGATAGATCTTGCTAGTCGATGGCAGAATGGAGAACGATAGCTCGGAATGGTGAATCTCGAAACTTCGATGTCACGTTGAGCATTTTATAAATCAACGTAAGCCGATTTAATAGAAATCTATTTGCGCTCCGTGCAGGTGAAGTTGTAAAATGGATACAAGTTCTTTTGCATGGTGTTTCTAGTTTAAATGAATCATGTTCGTATCATACGGAGACTAGAATTTAGTTCAAATAAACGAAGTTTTTTAGTATAAGTTTAGTTCTATTGCAATGATGAAATTTGGAACTTACAATGAATGAATCTTGCGATACTTAAAGCTTAAAATTTAAGATCCGATGAAGTAATTTGAAAATCTTCGTGAAAAAGATTAGACTGCGACGTGTATAAATTTGAGATTCGTTTTAGGATAGATTAAACTATATATACGGATAAAAAGCAAACTAAGATAACTTTATATAGACTCTAAGGATCAAAAATTCTCTGCAAGAGGGTATTAATCCTCTTAGTATCTCGTAATTTTTCGTAGCTACAGCACGCGAAAAAATGTCGATAGAAAATATATGGAGTCTAAGAGCGTTAATCAATCAAAAAATAGATGAAGAAAGAATCATTGTATTAAATGCACAAACGCCTAGACACGTAGAAAATGAATAAAAATATTTAAAATTTTTCCTTACTGGAAATCAACAAAACTCGTCGCTTGTTTTAACAGAGAGCAAACACTTGCGAAAGGAAACGAGAAAAAAAGCACGAACACCGAAAAGATTGGAAAAATTCGTGCTGATATTAGGATTTGATTGAAAATGGGTAAAACCCTCGTGCTTTTCAATGAAAGCCATTGAAACTTTAACGTTGTTATTGTTCGCGGTGACGCGGATTGTTTCGTGGATTGAATGAATGCTAATTGGGCGGTATCGAAACATTTTAGGAAAAAAGAGAGAGAGAGGGAGAGGAGAAAGGAAAAAAACACTATGCGTGAAATGGCCAGAAACGCGATTGTTCCGAAACCACCTGACCTTTTTGTGTCGTCACATGTCGACCGAGGCGTGTTAACATTGTTGTTTTGAGCTCTAGCCGAGCGAAAGCCACGGCTATCAGGTATTTAAAACGAATTTAACCAGGATCCGAGTCGTTCATTAGTACGAATGGCCCGGATAAAACAAACAAGCCACGGCCACAATGGACGAGCTGCAGGAAATGATGGTGATGAGTTTTAAAATGCTCCAATTTTTTTTTTTCCCACTGTTTCAGTCCAAGCAATTTAACTCTTCGAGGATAGGCGATAAGTCCCGTACATCTTTATTGTATTTCACTTATCTCGAAATATTCGCGAAACAGGTCCGACAAGATATTGCGTTAAACGATTCGGCAGAAACGTGCGATCTGCATAATACGCATAATTATCAGACGTAATATATAATTACACACACGGTGATCTGTTTGCGAATTTCTGGTTTGATTTCTGTTTTAAAGTAGAATTCAATGCGTAATTTGTTAGTTTTGAGAAATTGGGAATTAATATTTCGGAAAGAATTTCATAGAAAGACACAATTGTTCGTAAATCTTCTCGCTTGACTGAACTATTTCTTTACGGGTAGACTATTCGTAAAAGAAACAATTTTTCTCCTCGTATTAAAATCCAGCTGTGTCGTGAAATAATTTTTTCAAATTTAATTTTTACGTAGTTTAAGAAACAGCGAATCGGTAGAAATTTGATTAGGATCACTCTCGTCAATTTTTTAGCACATTCTCACCCTTCATTATGAGTTCTTAGCAAACGACTGCGAAGCATCCGTTATCTACTCTTTCGTCATTTGTTCAACGTTCGACGCTGAAGACTGGCTGAAGTTGCAAGAAGTTTGAGGAAGTAGAATGGAAAGGAAATTGATATTGCAATATCCGACATTGTTTTCCTTGATTACGTTGAATAACTTGAGAGATACTCTTCTTCGCGTCAATCATAATAAACTGATATTTAAAACAGAAGCTGTTTCTTCGCAGTTTTGCAATCTGCTAATGATTAAAAACTAATGAAATTCCAAGAATTACAACTTGAATCTTCAGAATGTATTCGGATGTTAAATATTTTTTAATACTCTACTAGTCTTTAATATTCTGGTAAATATTTCATTTAAACAATCACATTTGGCTGTGAACAAATCGTCAATTGTTACTTTCACGATAATTTTCTGAATCATTGCCAATACATTATCATCTACAGTCGAAGTCAGTAAGTTTTACGATATTCCGAAATTCACATTTATTTCTTGTCATTCTCCCATCATCTACGAAGTAAACAATTACGCATTTCGAATTTTTTTAAACCTGCGGAATCGTGTTCTAAAATAATTTGCAAAATTAATCAATTTTCTGTCATTCTTCTTTTCTCGCTGATTTTATTTCGCTGGAAATCGATCGAAGCCACGAGGTTGCGGAGGGGCGACGCGTTTAAATTTGACATGTCCACTTAATCGATCAGCGTGTCGCACGCTGTGATACGTGAACGTTCGCGTTGGAAATTATGGTAATGCAAGCAGCCTTATGGGAATTTGAATATTTAATTACGCAGTTATTATAAGGCCAATCCTTATCGGGTAGATTGGCTCTTTATGGAACGGTTTCGTTCCTCGTATAAAATAATTCTTTGAGGTTATTGAGCGCATTTTTTAGGATTTAATAGAATAGGATTTCAAACTAATTTTCAAGGTAATTGGTTTTCAGTCCAGGAAACCTTCAGAGATAACTAATAACTTCGCGATCGTGATTCATCAAGAGTATAAAAGAAAAATGTACATTCATAGATATATTATGCTTCTTTTTGAAATTCCTTATTTATTGTTATTAAATTTATTAAATCTTATCAAGCATTAAAACATATCAAGTATATTGGAATAAATATCTCCAAGATATTAAAAGAAGCAATTAATGAAGTTTGCCTTGTTCATATGAAAAATGTAAAGAGCCCATGTATTTAATTCCATCATCCTCATCGATTATCAATAATTATGTTCCTTTCAGTTGTGAAATTCTTTTATTAATTCATCACCTTTTTTTATAATCCTTGAAAATGGCTTTTCTCAAATTTTATTATATATTATACTTTAGATCATTGCAAGTACTTACGAACAGATATGTATATATAAATGTATCGGATCGTAAAGTAAACAGTATTTTGTTAACAAACCTGCATTTGTTAAAAACAGTGAGTTTGTTGTGTCAGACATTTTACGTTTCACATATTACGTCACATACCGATGAATCGCACGTTTAATACGCGTATTGCCGAACTAAACGTTTATCGTGCAATTTACCACGGCAATACCATAAAGAAGAAAGGTACATAGGGGATATGACGCAGGTAAAGGGAGAGGAAGTCTGAACTGTCGGGACTTTACATGGCCCCGTGTGCACCTGTATCCATGTGCACGTACCAGTGACTTTGTGACCAGGCTGAGAAAGCGTTCGCATCCGTGCTAAACAGCGCCAACAGCAGCCACTGTTGCTGAAACAGTTTAGTTATGCAAATAATAAACTTTGACCAGAGATAGGGCAAGAACACAAATGAGGTAGTGACAAGAAGAGGTTCCTCTGTACGTTTATTCTAAGGATCGAACGTTTATCAGAGTTTCGACTTGGGACGCATTCCTGATGGATATTAATCACGACAAAAATTAGTGAAAATTTCTAGCTAGTACGAAGCACAAAGGATAATGATATTAAACGAAGGTTTAATTGTCAAATTTGTAAAATGCTTTCTGCAGCTATGGAAGATTCGTTCTGTTCAAGAAGAAATACATGGAAATTTTTAAGGAGTTACTCGTGGTCAGAAATACAGTAGCTTAAGTTTTCTCAAAAATACGTAAATATTCACAATATATACTTCTAACATATTTTTCAAAAGATCATCTGAATGTATGACTTGGTTCATATTTGTATTTTCGTACTTTGTATTAATTATTCGGAAATTTGTTAGTCACTTAAATTCATTTGCATTAATTATTTACGTATATCTCACCTGTCTCTTTGATAATTTCATTTGTATATTCGACTTAATTTATTATGTACATATTTATGTTTCGTTACATCAAGTGTATAAGAATATGTGTTACAATATATTGTGCAATGTGTTAAATTCAATCCAGATCATCGAGCATGTAAACAAAATTAATAATTAATAATTCAACAGCTAATAACCATAACAGTCAATCAACGATGGAAAAATATCTGCTGTTATCTGCATCTTCAAATTCGCGCGTTATTAAATAAAAATACTTTACCACTCGAGAGAAGAAATTAGTGCTCTTCATCGGACCATACTCGCAAATAGAGAAACTCAAATAACGTGGAATCCTTCTGTTGGCTTTCCAACGATGAATCACAGCGGTGACTCACCAATTCAGATACTATTTACCCAATAACTCCTGTTCCTGTTGAAGGAAGTGGGCGTTTCGCTCTTGGTGATCCATGTCAAGAGGGAGGTCCTTGAATCTCCAGAGACTCACCCCACTGTAAAGCTTCCCTGTCGATACTATTTTCACCACGACTCCGTTACGAATTCCATCCGTTTGTTAAGTCGGACAACCCTCAGGATGTCTCGTGTCGTCTTTTGTAACTAGACTTGAAGAATCGCCGAACATCCGCCGAGCATTCCACGGACAAACTGCTAAAGTTTCGTCACACCCTCGTATCACGCTGAACGTCACTTGTAACAATTATATTTTTCCAGTTCATTTTTTTATTCTTTCAGAGATGAAGAATTGAAAGAGGAAATAATAAATTATCAAATAAAAATTTTCCAATTCTTCCGTATTCTTCTATATATTCGTAAAATAAAATGTACCCATTGGACGGATAAAAAAAGAGAGTCTAGTATGAAGAACTAGATTTTCCCATGTGAAACAAACTCAAAAACAGTCACAAAAGGCATTTCCTTGCTCGAATGGTCAAAATCGTCTTTGACTTTTGCAAAATGAAAATCGAATCTCCTGAAGATTTAATCTTTTAATTCTACAAAAGATACAAAACAGTTGTAAGTTAAATTTAAGTTAAAGCTTTCAGAAGGAACATTCATTGATGTATTTGCACTCAATATTATGCATGTTATTTATAAATCAACATTTTATTTATATTTTATCATTGTCAATCCGAAAAGTTTCTATGAAAAATTGTAAATTGGTCATTTTGACCAACTCTAGCAGTTCTAGTATCAATATTA
>KQ436043.1:214487-237143 GCA_001276565.1 Melipona quadrifasciata | reverse complement strand
GTTGCTAACAATAAAGATTTAACGTTGTGTGTCCGGATCCGAAGCGAAGAGGTAGCTGTGATTTTGCTTCTTGGCTTGTCTCTCTATACCAGCAAATCCGGCCACGACGAAACGAATCGTAAAAACATTTACGTGACACGTTCAACGATGGTTTGCTTGTTTGCTTCTCAAATCCTTTTTACCGGAGGTCTTGGCAAAGGAAAATAGGAGCATTAGCGTACAATGATTTAAGAATTGCTTTAAATAAATACAGTGATTCTATTTAGTTAGGGTTTCAACCAAGTTCGCGAATTTATATTCGACTTGTAATTTCAAACTTGGAAGCGTGTTCCATTTTCTCCAGTATTAAACTTCTTGCTTTCAGCTAGAAATTTCGTATCGAAATTGGAAAATCAATAAAGCCAAATTTGAACAATGAAATGGGTAATGGCTGATTTTGGCTAACGAAATTGGAACTTGTTATAAGAAATGAGAAATGATCGTTATGATCACATTGGTGAACTCTGAAACCGATCTGGAGCTAAATGGAATGAAGTTAAAGATAAGCATATAACTTGAACAACTGTCCTAAGCGTTTAATAAATGTTGAACTCATGTACTGAATTCATAGCTTGCTGTAAATGTTCAAATAGTTTCGTAAATAAATGTACTCCTAGACAAAATCTGAATATTTTATTTTCTCTACTTTCAATTTCTTCTACGCATGTTAACGAGTCGTGAATAATGTCAATAATTGATATTGAAACACTATTGTGATACAGACATTTTTTCACGAAACTCGTTCGTGCCACACACGAAGAAGCTTGCAAAGAATCAAGATGGAGAATTATCGGTGGAGAAGGAAGGAAGGAGCATCGGTACGATCGGCGAGACTAGAGCAATGCCAGAAGGTCAGTAATTGGCTGTTACATTTTAAACAACCGGCCGCGTGCGCTTTAATTTACTTTTATTTCCGCCAAGGGAATTTTCGTTCTCGCGACCTCAGACCGGAAAAAGAGTCTTTTCACAGATCCGCCACTCGACCACCCGTTGTTTTTATTCTCAATTTCATCGCGGCGAACGCAATCGCCGCCAGACTTATAGAATACCGAGTGTACGATTTGATCAATAAAAAAAAAAAGAAAAGAAGGAAAGAAAAGCAAAAGGAAACTTTAGAGGTAGTTTCGAGCAGATTACCGAGGAGATTGCGAATAAAGTGTAAAAGAAACGCACCGTGGAGTATCACTCGAAGAATAAAGAGAAAATGCAGTTTCCAGGTATTAATTTCTTTCCTTCGGTTGAACCTAACAATTTTTCAAAAATTATTTCACAACCGGAATCACTAAGAAAATATTACTGGGAAAATTAATGAAATTTCTTTTTATTGAGATTAAAATGTGTTATATATATGTGTGTGCATCTATTTTATTTTCATCGTACAATCAATCTTAATTGACATTTCATAGCATATTTAAACATTGTAAATTAACATTAGTCTCGACTCTCTAGACTGGACATAAAAATTATTAAAAATTTAAGCACAAATATCAAACTCAAATCATTACTTTCGCTGTAATTAAAGGAGAAATTCTATACTTGGATAACTAGCATATCTTTTGTTGCCTTTAGATTGAAAGAATAAAATTTAAAAAGAAATGACTTTCATTTGAACAAATGAAATAATTCTAAATCTAAGCTCGTTTCATCTTCAGTGAAATGACTACTTATCATCACAGTATTTTTCTTTCGTCGCGTGACTTTTTTTTAAAAAGAAGCTTCTCGCGTCTAGACAGGATAGTCATTTACGGTCCAAGCAATATTTATAAGCTGCTTTTTTCCAAGAACGGAGCATAAGTTCATCAAGAACCTCGTCGTAAAAGAAGCGAAAGTTTATGCAAAGGCGAGCATAGTTTGTTCAACTATGTTTCGATGAGATCCTTGTCGAGGACACTCGAGTTCCGGTTAACCTGGTAAACTTAAACTACCACGTTTCTGTCGTCTATTTTCTCTCGTCTTTACTCGGAATCGTTCAGCGACGTAAACGAGCCGCTCGCTGACCAACGAGCAACGAAGAAAAAGAGAAAAGAAAGACACTGTTGAAACGTGAAATAAAAGCCTGTGAAAAGGCTTTTGTTTATGAGCCTTTCTACCTCCTTAAAGCGCACGCTTTACTCTTATCGAGCGAAAATTTTAAAAGTTGTCGGCGAAACGATGTTTGTAAAATTTTAAAGAAGACGATCGTTTCAAGGATGAGGATTTAAATGGAATTAAAGATTCCAGGTCGCCGCGGTGTTTAATCCGCGTCCAATTATTTTTCGAATTTAAAAACGCAATGAAACGCACATAACAACTTTACGTAGGGGATTTGTTTAAACGCTGGGATTAAATCACAGCATCACATGGGTAATAAAATGAAATCGATATGAATAATTTTCTTGAATTTATTTTATTTAACGTTTCTGCGAAGCAGAAAACACACTGAATTACATTACGCGTATGTATACACGGCTAATTGAACACAAATATTCTCGTTCTACTAAAATTTCATTTTCCCCCCAAATTGTCATTTATCATTTCATTCGTCACGTGAAATGTTAAAAAATTATAAATTCAAACGATTTAGTTATCGTATTTGTGTTCGACGTATTTTATTTATTATACTCTCCAAAACTTGTCATTTAAGCTTTCAAAAGTGCATCGTTGTAAATCCAACAAAATTTCGCACGAAAATCCACCGCAATTGCTCATTTTCACCGCTCGGTGGAAATTTCCACTCGTGCACAACGTAGTTTCCCGCAGCGCGATAAATTCCAGGTCTGATCGGTGAAGCTCGGTGAAAAGAAGCGGCTACCGCAAAAGCTGCCGGTTAAAATCGATGTTAAACGTGCTGATCGTGAGGCGATATTCCTTTTTGTCCCGCGGAGCTCCAACCGACACGTTCCACGAAACGAAAGGGACCGGACTGGCGGTAGGGGCGAGATCGTGGCGTCCCCATAAATATTAATTGAGTCTCCATTGGTGTCGTCGTACGAGGGCGCGGAATTCCCAACGACGAGTTCGTTCGGTAGAAAACGAAAATCCGCAAGCCGCAGAGCTATAAATTCTCAAGTTTCTGCAGCTGTCTCTGGCAAGCCGCGAAATGACGAAGAGGGAATAGAGAAACTGGATGGCCTGTACCACACTCTTCGACCCCTCTGTTCGCCTCAGTTACAGCAATTCGTCGCAGCCTCCTTCCGTTTTCTATTATATCACGTGTTCCGAAGCGTTTTAAGCTAGATCTGTCTGGTGTCGCGAAAAAACTTGCCCATCCAGTTATTCCCGACTAGTTTCGCGAATAGCGAGTAATCGCGAGTTATTGACTTGCAGCGGTGTTCGTATTAGCATTTAACGTTTCTTGGTCAGTTGATCATTGATTGGACGAATGTATTAAATTGAAAGGATTGAGAAATTAAATGGGAAACGTTACGAATAATTTTGAAGTTTAATGAAGTTGAGTTTGTGTAGCTGAGGAGGGAGAAAGATTGATTTTTCTACTTCCACGTTTAACACATCCGTAGACCATTGTTTATTTTCAAGAGAAGATCGTTACTCGTCGTACTATCACACAGATGCAAAATTCAGATTGAACCAATACTACACTAAAATACCACTTCTTTGGTAATTTAAATTAATTGAAAAATTCCCTACAAAGACAATACGATCGAAATAATCTTCAACTTTCTTGAAATTCACAAAACTCTAATGTTAATACGAAATAGTTTCCCAGCATACAACAACGCACACCGTATCCAATGTATAAAAGATCGTTCGCAGCGGTATCGTGAAATCGTTGCCAAGCAGCGATTACGAATTCCGGGTTACGGGGGCGGATAAAAATTTCAAACAAACGCGGAACGTCCCTTTTGAAAGGACCAGGCTGCTTCAATCGGGCTGCAGAATACAGCTCCGGCGATTTTTCTTGCGCCGCGTGACGGGAAAAGTTGCTTTCCCACGGTCCTGAGAGCGATTGATCGCCCACACATGTGAACTCACGATCCACCGATCGTCGTGCCGCATTTTCCGATCGCGCGTCGCGCGCTGAATTTTTTCCCAGAAGATTACCAACCCGGCAGACGGCTAACGTTTTCAACAAGAACGCGCCACACTCGACAGAAGTATTGAATTTAATGGAACAGAGAGAGGGAGAGAGTGACGTAGCGGCTATTGTGTTCGCGAAGCCGCATTCCGTGCAACGTTGAATGAGAAATTGACTGGCTCGATTTCTCAAGTGCATTCCTTTGCGGATGGTAGTTAAACTGGCCTGGCGCGTCGTACGTTTGGAACGTCGCTGGAAAATAGACGGGAAAAGTGTACAATACGAAACGGGGACGAAGCATTCTTCGACGTGAGGGAATTAATATCTCGCGAGGAATGTCGGTCGCGTTCGGAGAGACGGACGGATTCCCGTGTTATCGTAAACGACATTCTCCGAGAAATCTATTAACGCTAGAACCACCGACGACTGAAGTACGAAACTCGCAAGGAATAGGGAAAAGTGTACGACATGATAAGGAATAGCTGCGTCATGTTTGTGGCTGTGTTGAAATGCGATTCTTACGTTGTTGTAAATATTATTTCACGTTGTCTTACATTGTCGTAAATTCAATCAGTTCAATCGGACACACTACGTGGAGAATCCATTGATATCCAAAAATTATTCACAAGTAATATTTTCGCGTGAACTACAAATAAATGTGAATATTATACGCAACATCAAACGCAATATCAGGCAAATAACAAGTAGAAACAAAGTGAAATAAGTCAGACATTGCGTATGTATTTCGTTCTTCGCGATCGTTAGACGAACAGCAAGAATGGATTTTCGTCGAGCGTTGTCGTAAATGATACACTCCGGGAAATCTACAGGCTTAAAATCGTAAAGCTTTCGCGAGCAGACAAAAAAATCTACAGGCAAGCAAATATTCCGGGTGATTTTTCTTTCTTCTTTCGGCCGGGAGGGGGTTGGTGAATTTATGAGAAGGAGGTTATGGCCTTTGGAAATTTTTCATCGTAAAACGCAGGAACAAATCATCGAGTTAGAATGCAACGGGGGACCGTGCCGTTCCCAGCAATGTTTCCACAGTCGCACACACGCGCGCGCGCGACGTATGCATATTCATCCAAAGAATTTCCGTTGCAAGCAACTCTACCGGCTACTCTTTCGCACTCTAGTCATTGCTGCCGATTGTTATTCCGGTTTTATTAAACGAAACGTATTGCTTTTGCTTAATGGATAGTAAAATACGTAGACGAAGCTGATATTTCGAGGAGAATGACGATATTAGAAAAAGCCTATCGCTCGGTTTACGAGTGATAAAACGTGTAAGCAACGACGATAATTTAAAAGTGAAATTAGGAAATGTGGTACTTGTCTGATTGACGACTCTATTAATCCTCGCGGACGAGTTTTATATCGTACGTGTACAAAATGTTGACTGCAACATGAAGAAAGTTAAAACAAGGAAACGTCTCAACTCTCAAGACATGAAATTTGGAAAACGGAACGTTTCTTGCTGTTTAGGTAGTCTAAAAATTCAACGTAATGCGACGCAACAATAACGCGATAGAAATGAACGAAATAAGTAGAGGATTGCCGGATGATTTTCAGCGGTTAAATGACCACAAAAGAAAAAAATGAATTACAATAAATTTAAATATATATGTTCATTTGCATTCACTTATTTACATACTCATACTTTTAGAGATTCATAGTTGCCGATCGTTCCTTTATACATGCAGTAGCGGACAGAAGAAAGTTTTAAAACTTAGCACGAATAATGCATAATTTTATAGAATTATAGATAATACAATGATTGTTACTAATGTTGTGTTAAAAAAAAATATCTAACGACTGATTGTACATATCGCAGATAATTTTAAACCATCTTTTGTCCATCATTTTTCTTTAATTTTTCCACCAATAAAAATTTTCGTCTACCGAAAATTTCCTGCCATTAAATTAAAACGTCCATTTGATTTTGGAGTTCACGTTGGATCCGAGTGACGGAAGACGAAAAGAGGGCGCGGCCATGTGCTGCGGCAACAGAATAAGTAGCTGCGGTCTAGCGGCGGCGAAGGGGAAACGACATTGGTCCAGGGGAACCCAACGCTGGCTGATGGCAATAAACCGCTATCTGACTTCCACTCCGAGTCACTTAACGTCTGCAAGGACATTTAAAGTCCTTAAACGCGCGGACCATTCGAGTTATAAAACACTACCTTACCATCTACCGCGCAGCTACTTATTATAACGACATTATCCTGGCTCTTCCTCATTAGCTACCCCATCAGCGACACTTCCTTCCACCTCTTTTCCCATTTTCAGACCGGTCGCCCGTTGCAAACAGCCAACAACGCCGCGGATAAGGCGGAAATCTTTCTCCCTTTCCACTCCCGCGTTCCTCCTTCTCTCTCTTTCTCTCCCTCTTGTGCGCCACTTGCAAGTCGCTGTTGCTCTTGCTCCATTCTTGGCAAATTAATTTCGGTTCGACGCACGTAGGCGCTTGTAATCCGTTTATCTCGCGGACGAGTTGTTACGTTGTAATTCAACTGTTGGATAATAAACAGTGTTTGGTCAGATGGTGCGTTTTAACAGTACGCCACTAACGTTTATTTGGAGAGTAAAGAGGCAAATATTCTTGATAATAGCGTTGTTTGAATTATTACCATGCGGATTGAACTTCTCTTTAGATGACCGCAAAAAATCAGGAAACTTTTATTAATATCGTAGATGTTAGAGATTCGAATGTCGCGATTATGTTGGTCAGATTTCAAACAAATCTGGAAATACGCGTTGAAATTATAAGGTATTTAATTCAAGTAGCTTTGTACGAGCGTACACGGAATCGCAAAAGTATTTAAAACTCGATACATTCGACGAAACCAACTTTAACACCCATGACTAAGATGACTCTTCCGTTCTGTCACTAATTTCCTTTACTAAATGTATGTTTGTGAGATAAAAAATAAAATTGGTTACGATGAAGGTTCGTCGAGCAATTCAACAAGAAGCACAACTATTACCAAACTACTAACAATCCTCCATCCTGTTTTTATTTATTTCTTAAAAACCATAAGTATTCACTTACAATTCCAGAGGAAAGTTGGAATTAAGGAAATTGAGTCAGAAATCGCAAAGAGTCGCCGGAAGAGGTAGAAAAATTCGAAATTAAATTCGCTGGAACGCAAAGAGGAAAGATTCTTCAGTTTCTTATGCAGATTGTGTACAGTTTATACGGAGCCGGTTTTGTAATTCTAACGAACACAAACATGGCATTAATTCTTTCATGCAGCAGCCTCGGCCGGTTTTCTCTCTCTCTCTCTCTCTCTCTCTCTATCTCTGCCGTGGTCCCTCGCTGCTAGAAACAGACACATTGTCCTTTTAATATGCGGCGGAATAAAACATCATTCGGTTAGGCGAACTTCCCTCTCACATTTTTTTCCTCCCCCTCCCCCTCGGTCGACTTTTACACACAGGGCCCTGAATATTCATCAGTAAAGTACGATGAGAAAGTTCAATCTGCAAGAAGTGGACGAAGCCGACTTCGTTACGGCGTTCCTCTCTTTCGGTTCAAAGTTTCGGTCTTCACTCGGAGCCTCGGATAAACTTTGATAAGGTAATATTGTTACCCGGTACCTCTGACAAACGAAGAGCCTCTCTACTTTGTCAGAGAGCGTGGCCGATATCGCTTCGAGGAAGATGGATCGGATATGAAATTAGGAATATTGTGCGTAAGATGAAAACTTTCGATAATTCCGAGTTCGAGTTCTCCCGCTGAAGGTATGGTCCCGCGTACTTTTGAAACGAATTTAATGAAATGCTGATGTCAAAGAAGACTCGAATTAGTCGAATTCGTTCGTTTAATGGGGGAAAGTTTTGGTCGGGAAACGTGATTTTCTTTTTGATCTTCCTACAGTGCGTATATATAATACAGCATAACGTATGTACAACATGATGCTATGCTGTACGACATTTTGAAATTTCATTAACATTAATAATTAGACACGACAATTATACGGTCAGGTATACATTTAATAAAATCATCTTAAACGCAAGTATTTAAGTACGTGGTGTAAATTGAATATCTTGTAATTTCACAGTAAATTTCGTTTGTTAAAAAATCTTTTTTCCATCTGAATTTCCTAAGAACCAACCCTTTCGTTTTCCCTTTCAACATTTAATAAACTTCTGTTATCCAGTGCGATCCTTTTCTCGGTAAAAAAAAAAAAAAGAAAATACTCCATGGTGAGATTTTTCTAACCGCACGCGTTCACATCCGGCATTCATCTCCTCTTTCTTTCTCTCTCTCTCCCTCTTCTCTCTCTTTCGATCCAGTCTCATCTTAAATCGTGCTGGAATTTCATCGATATTCGCTAATAAATTTTAAACGGCGCCCTCGAGAATGTCGGAACGCGCCCTATCTGTAAATATTCAAAGTTTTCTTTGGAATCGGTTCTCCCGTTTCCTTCTTCCCCGCGGACGAGCAATCACGCGGAGGAACGCGCGCCAGAGGGAAGAACAAAACCGAAAGTTTTCCACCGAGATGAATTCCTCCGCGTGGAAAAAAAGGGGGGGAGAGCGCGAGCTGGGAAAAATGAGGAAAAAGTTCGTTCGAGGGAGGCTCTCCGATATCCCGACGAGCTAAGTGGAACGAACGAGATACGAATCGTTTCGGGAAATTCACGCGGCGGCACGCGGCAACGTTCGAGGTGCGCCGTGTGCCGCCGCGCGAAATGATTTACATCGCGAGTAAATCATTCGACGTTAGAGGCGCCTCGAACTTTCCCTTGGACGCGCACCTTCGACGCTTGGAAGTGTAAAACTCCCGTAGGGTGAAACGTATCGCGAGATTTTATAGCGGAGAATTTCCCATTGTGGGAAACAATTCTTCCGCATCGAATGATTATTCGACTATGAATATGAATATTAAAACTTATTTATCGTTTTGTATTATATTATGTTATATTGTATCGTAGGAATGTTATAAGAAATATACTATATTTTGAATATTTGACGATGGAAGATGGAGGATGATTTTTTTCTTCAAGAATATTTTGTTCTTTCCTCTCGACTTATTTTTGAGCGTAGAAAGAGTTTCTACTTGGTTCTGCCATCAGTTACGTAACACTTTGCATATTTTTGCCTGTTACGTGAATTCCGTATACTTTTGTATATTTGAATTTTCCACCACTCTTCTCAAGATACGTGCACTCTTCGTATTTGTATTTATTTTAACGATTGTTTCTTCAATATCTGTGCATATTAGAGTTTTATCTTCTCAATGGAAATAATATTTAAAAATGGAGAGTAAGACAATCGACATCTCTCTCGATAATTTTAATCGTCGAAAGCCACGATCATTTGAATCAATAAATGCTCTGCTACAAGCTCCTATTACAAGCTCGAACTCACCAGCAAGCAATTCCAATCTGAAAGTTTAAAGAAGAGTAATTGCAGTTACAGGGATGTTATCGTTCGCGAACGCTAGGAAGTTTAAATTTTGCTGAATTGCTGAATCTGAAAGAAAAATGTGTAGTATAAAAGGTTTTTTAAATTGCCTGTTATTTCACAATCTCGTGACATATAAATTTTTATCATACAGATCGTAGAAACAATACGTATTTAAGGGTTAACGATCAAAAAGATCTTGAACCAAGACGATACGATAATATAATAGCAAAAGGCAAAATTTTTACAAAACATTTCTCGCATTATTCTCTACCTATTAATTCTATCCTAGTAATTCCTTTTTTTTTTTTTTTAATATTCGTCGCATCTTAATGCGTGCAGTTTTCTGCGTTAAACGTCCTCTATTTATACGAAAAATTTTCAAAGACGAGAAAAGATCCACGTGTCTATGAGTGGAACGAAGGAGGTTAGAGGAGAGTGTAGGGGAAATTAAATTAAATTTAAATTAAGCTCAATTAATTAAGCCGCTTCCCCCATGGGAACAGGGCTTCTGTGCCCGGTTGCTGGCCCCTGAAATTCACCCCGGAACGAAGGCAGGGGGTCGGCTGAGAGGGTAGTCAGATCCTTGTCTAGAGCCGGATACGGAACTAATCTCTTTTAAATTAGTATTAAATTCTAAACGGATTCAAGTCGGTGCTCGGTGGTTATTAAATTTCAGCGTGCCATCGCCAAGTACGCTTTTGTACGAACTAGCATCGCGACAACCTATGGTCTTCGTATCCTGTCGTAACTGTCACAAGTCTAGTTTATTACGTTTCGCTTATAACTTACTTTTCGAAAACCTTCGAGCCGCGGTACTATGTTCCTTGATATCAAAATCAGATTAACCTTCATAGACGAAAAGTGAGATTAGTGTGTAACTTTTCCCAAAAATTGTAGAATCTCGGATATTTTACCTTGTATTTTATTTATTTTCTGAATAATGAAAATATTACTTTCGCCACGAGATTAAAAGTTAAATTCTTTCTCTTTCGTATTATTCATTTTTCTATTTTCTATTTTCGTTCTCAGAAAATATTCAAAATACTTCTTTTCCGTTTGAAATTCGGCAGATGTACATAGACTTCTTTGACTGATTCTCTTGAAAGTCATAGAAACCTTTCTCACCTTTTAGAATTTTTAAATCATTGTCTTACGTGGAACAAATTTTTAATTGATAAATCGTTTCATTGATAATTATTAAACAGTTAATTATCTTTCATAGAATCAAGATATTTGTTAATACTTATGAGCGAGGAGTGCATGTATTGTCTGTCAATTTCTTTATTAAATGGGTACTGTACGAGGATAATTTAATAGGATTAAATGCGTGGATTTAATTAAACAGGTGTGAGAGTTTGAGGAAGGAAATTAATGAGAATTTGAGAAAGAACGTACAGTAATAGTGAGTAAAGAAAATTGTAATTTTATTTTATTTTGTTAGCAATGTATTTAAAATTCGTCGTCTTATAAACAATGTTAATATATAAATAGTGCTTAAAATTCTTCACTCTCTCTTCCTGTTGTAGCGTTAAGCAATATCAGTGGATTATGAGCGTAAATTAATTATTTCAACGTTCCGAAGTGCTTAAATAAAATATTATTTGAACTCTCTTAACGACAAGGAAAACTTGATAAACTTGACAATACATGTAAATTATTGGCAATTGAAACAAAATACATACACACTATCGTTTTATGCCGTAAATTGAAATTGAAATTTAACTAGAAATATCTAGAAATAAATTTTGTTAAAGTAAAAATACTTAAAAATAAACTCTTTCGGGCTCTGGCTAATTCCTGCTTGTCGTAAAAGCCGATTAAAAGGACTGTTTGCAAGTTTAATTAAGTATGCGAAATGATTGTTAAAAGAAATTTATCAGAATAAAATTATTTAAAAATAAATTTTAACAAATTTGGAAATAATACCACAATATTTCCTAACAATACCAACAACTTGAATCTTTCTATTCGTAATTTTATAAATATATCACAATGACTACAGAAAGTATTACCACCCAATCTTTTCATTGGGCCCGCTTTTTATTTTCATAATACATGAAAGTACTACTAATTGATATTAAATACTTAGATATTAATTATATAAATGGTATGATAGATGCAATAGCTTGCAAGTACTTTTTAAAGCCACCGTACGTTCCATCGAGGATAAAGTATTTAATTAGTCACGTACCTTGTGACCATCGTTTGAAAGAAACGATATTACAAACACAAAGAAAGAATATATTTTATCGTAATGTATATAGACAACAAAAACTTGTTTCACGAAGCTACGCCATAATTATCGCAAAGTGTGCGAGTGGCGGTCTGGCACGGTGGAAGACATACGATTACGGCGGGCGATTCGAACGAGCTTTCGAATCGTCGTATCGTGCCAAAGAGCCGGAAGTTGGCCGCGTTCTCTGCGACTCGGTTGTATCCGCCAGACGTGTGTATGCGTTTGGCCGGTATTTAAGCAAGCAGTTACGTCGTGCAGCGTGGCTGCGCAATATGGGAGCAGCGCGCACTGTCTTATAAATTTCGCGATATTGGCCCCGGCTGTAAAAAAAAGAATCACGGCCACGCGTGTCCCGCCGGTAATGAGTCCGAAAAGAGGATTAAAATTTTCGAAGGATGAAAAACGGCGTCGTTCGTAGACTGGGCGATGCAATTGCACAGCAGCTGGCCTGTGAGATCAATTCATATTCAGCGAGAAATTAGCGAGTGACAAACGTGTAACTCTTATGGTGGCGCGATGATGATATTTTTAGCGAAGTGGATTTACTAGAAATGAAATGAAATGAGATGGGAAATTAAAAGATTGATACTTTTAACGCGAGGCTTTCGAATTTGCGAAGGTATCGAAAAGAAATTATACACGCTGTTTTATGAGAATATTAGCTTTCAACTTGATTGTATAAGATAAAATAAAATTTAAAGCACAAGTGAGAAGAAAATAGTAAATATTTTTTGAAATATCATTTTAGAGGTGTTGTCTATATAAACTGTCTGTAAAATCAACATTTTCAACAAAAATTGCGTCGTTAGAATCTCTTGTTATTAATACATCGTTTTTTAAGAAAAAAGAATAAAATTGTGAAATATAACTCACACCGACGCAGAAGAACTTAGAAATTTGTAATGTTCCTAAAGATATACTGCATCTCATGCATAAAGCGCATAGCAGATGCGAATATCTGAAAAGAAATGGAGGTCACTTGCGTGGGGTGACGTCACTTTCAGAAAATAAATGGCATATTACTTATTTTAGCCATATATGTATATGTACATAAGTTTGTAAGTGTGGGGGCAACACCTGCGAACTGAAATATGTAGCACGCCTGTAAAAATGAATATTAATTCCGTAAGGTATGAAGATTGTTTAAGGATTTTGTGCAAAGTGCCATAGATGAGAACCAGGAAGCATAAATTTTATATTTTAAATTTAATTTTAAACTTTATATTTTATTTTATTATATCGTATTTTTTATATTTTATATCAATTGTAAATTATACTTAAATCAGTGGTGTTGAATTGATAAGTAAATCAGTTTAATAAAACGGTGGGACTTTGGAACTTTTATCTATTTCACTAGAGACACTCTATTACACTTTATTACAATAAGAGCAATTTCAGAAAGAAATTTTATAAATTTATTACAGACAGATTACATTTAAATGGTAACTCTTTTCAAAGTATAAAGATAAAAGTTTATTTCCTCCTCATATTATTTGTTTTTTCGTATATGTACCTTCCACTTGAAGTTCTTTAATATAAATTTTATATTTTGCTCGTTGGTAGTTTCAGCATTGAAAAAATTTTAAATTTCCGAGTTTGAGATACTTTTTTTTTTTTTTTTTCAAGCAAAGTCTATCTTTTCCGAAATTGCGCGGTAGCTAATAACAGTTTGCCATCACTGAATTTAAAATCTTTGTCAAAACCATCGTAGTGAATGTATCGGTAGCATAAAATTTTGCTATAAATATACGCACGCATATAAATACAAATATTAGAAGAATAAATATTCTAGACTGAAAATTCTAAATTGAAATTTGAAAAGAAAATTTCAAACAGATGCGCAGTGGACTTTTAATGTAAATACTAAATGGCACTGGGATTTGCACGATGCAAACAACTAACTAACATTAAGCTTGAAAGCTTCTCTCTTTCCAAATGAAAAAACACCGCAATAATCGAGAGACTCGGCTAATGCAAAAATGAGAAAGTCTATCCAGGTTTTGTGTTTAGTTTCGTGGTAAGCAAGAACCGTGCAAATATTCCTCTTTCACAAACGTAGTAAAAATGAAACTTTTCGAAATCGTTGAAATCATGTGAAAAACAGGGAGACGCGCTTTTATAAACGTAATTGATGAAACTGAATCTAAATAGAAAGTTCGTTTCACGCACCGAATGTCGGAATAATCTATTTTTAATAAAAATTCTTTCAATAGAAATTTTGAATGCAATAAATATTTAATCAATTTAATAATGATTTTATTAACTTTAATTTAGGAATTCATTTGTATTCACTTGTAGTACAATTTATCATCACGAATAATTTGTAAAATACTTTTTACAAGTTTATTTAAAAAACTATTTGTCGTAAAAACTTGCAACAAATTTACAAGCAATTTTGAGTCGTTGTAAACGATAGTACATCGCTGTGAGCAATATATGGAGAGTATGGGAGAAGAACAGGAGAAGTCAGAGAAGCTGCAAAAAGGTGGCTTCTGCTTGAAATTTGCAAATCGCAGAAGTTGTGGCACGACAAAAACTTCACAGTGTCGGGCATGAACAAACCTCGCCAAGTCTAAAAAATGAATTCGCCGAGTAAAGGCGAGGCAGCTGGTTGCACGGTCATACATTTCGGACGAAAGGATCCGCTTTTTCCCTTTTTCTTTCCCAGGCATAAGTATTGCATGCGACCGCGAAGGACGCCAGCATCCTCGTTTAATACTTCACGGCGGAAGTAATGCATTCACGGCCTCTTTAATATCACTAATTCAGTAAAAGGAAGAACGATCCTCTGTTAAAGCATAGGAAAGCACTGTAGAACGAGGAAAGAAAAACATAACTTTATTTGTGACATTAAAACGACGTTAAAATTGTCCGATTCGACCACTACAGTTTTATTTATTACAAAAGTAAAATACTTTTCTACATTTTTTTATGCTAGCAACCAAACTTTGTCAATATTGTGTCAGTTCACTCCGCCTCCTATTAATATTTCTTTGAGTGTTACAGTTATAATTTAAATATTCAAAGACATTGTAAAAGTCCTCAAAGCCTAGTGGAAAAATGTAAAGTTGGGGACGATTTCAAAGGACAAAGTGGTATTCTTTTTATACTGTTACGACTTTCTAACAGATGTTGAACAAAGAAAAGTTGCATCGTTAATGAGAATGTCTGTCATTTATTTGTCATCTTGTAAATTTCATTTTCGTAATCCTCTTAAACATGGGGTGATGAAGGAACACGAGGAGCTTCGTACGTGAACCAATTCACTTTGAATTTCGACAGAGGAAGAGGGTGAAGGGTTCCGTGTCGGGTAAAATTTCTAGATAAATAGAGCCGGCGTTAATAAACTCTTATCGGCGTGCAACCATGCGTGTCGACTTTAAACCACAGACGCGTTAATCCTCTATGCTAATTTTAGGCGACCAGGAAAACGACGGCTATGATATTACCCTTTTAGACACGCGTGTCCGTGAGAGGGAACGCAGCCACATACAAGAATGATGCCTATAACTATGTACTCGCAAGAGGGGATGTGATATTCAAATACTACCATGTCACACCTTTAGGGGGGAATGCGTGAATTATCGTAGGAAATTTTAGTCAACGAAAAGCATCGAAAATGAGTTACTATTTCTAATTATATGTATTCTTAATTAATCTTAATTAATCATTATTGAAAAAATTGTGCATTCAGTTTTCATTTATTAATACAATTTTTTGATTTATTTCTGAAATAAGTTTGAGAATTATTATGGATTTTTTAATTTTAGGGTTCAATGAATTTCTTCAACTTTAATTTAAACAACTAAATTTAATTATGACAATTTATTACTATAATTAGAAATACTTAACGCTGTTAAACATTAAGCATTGAGAAAAATTAGGAAACAATATAAAATGTTATATAATAGTTTCGATCATAAAATATATTTACAAAATGCTAATAGTGGATTTACTGTTTGTCGCACTTGTTCCAGTGGCATGGAAAAGTAGTTAAATAATTACAAAGGATAAAGAGAACAACAGAATGTATAAAAAGGTAATTAGAATGTATAAAAGCAATTTACATGACGTTGTTACCGAGAAATTTTATATTTTCCTATTAAGTTGAATAACTTTTAATCGAAACACCCGTTCAACTCGTTAGACTTGTTAAAACTTGAGAAGTTATAGCCCCTGTTATTTGATTACAGGTTACGTCTGACAATTGGTAGTCTGTGTCTACTTGCTCGTCTAAATTGCGCCTTTGTCTGGCACTTTAATACAAATTGACCGATACTTTCTGCACTTTGATGAATTTTTTAATTCCAAACGTTCGTTCGTTTATTTAATTTGAAGTAAATCATTAATAAAAAATGAATAAAAGTGTATCACAGTGATATATGAAAAATTAACAATTTCTATATTTCAATTTCTTTTCATTTATATATTTTATTATTTCATTATGTTTTTAAATGCTAAACAACTAATTCGAAATGTATACATACATCCATATTTTTTAATCGCAATTAATCTAGCAAGCAGTTTAGAAGTATACACGTCCATGTATCGGCAAAGCAAGATTTGTTTAGTTACATAAAAATATGAATTTATATGAATTATAATAAAATAACGTCCTGCGCAGAATGCACGTAACGTAGACAAGTATGTCTACAAAATATCCAAGTATTCAAAGTATTTTTGTACAATTTTAATTAATTCTATTTTTTAATTATGTTCTCAAAAGTACGAATTTGCATGGAACTTCACAGTCCAATAAACGTATTATACACTCGTTTCTATTTGTATTGTATGGTCTGCACTGGTCTGGCTGTGCATGTACAAGTAATACTACTGAAAAAGCTAATAGGTCTTTTCATTGACGAATGATGAATGCGCAACGCTGAAATACTTGAACTTAATATTCTTTATTACATATATTTCAATTTGTCATTTCCAATACATTTGTAAAATACACGTTCGTTGTATAATTCCAAAACTTACATGGTCTACACAACTATAGAACTATAATTAACTTCTTTCAAGTTTCTTCGACGCGGAAGTTTATCTAACGCGGATCTATCCAGTTGAAATTAACCGCTAAAAGCGAAAATATTTAATATCCAACGTCCTGCGTAATCGAGATACAGAAAATTAAAAAAAATCTACGAACGAACGCCACTAAAAGGAGAACACTCCGCAAAAGTATTCAACGAACGTTAATGTCGATCCGCTGTCTGCCGGATTTTAATAAAATTAGAATCACCACTACGGTGTCGAAAGTGTTACCACTGTCTCGGTATTACGCGAAATAAAATCTAATGTATTTCGACCTCTAATTTCACTGGCAAAAGACAAAACAACAAAAGAAAGAAAGAAGAAGAGAAAGCAGAGGAGAATGAAAAATTCGAGCAAACGTGCACTTTCCTCTTGCGAGGAAAATGCAAACCAGAGTTGGGTATTGTTTAAAACAGATAATTATTTAAATATATTCATTTTAGTCGAATATTTTGTTAATAAAAAATAATTAAATAAACTATCTTAATTCGCATCGATGAAAAATTATTATAATTGTTCATTAAAGATAATTGTAAAAGTCGATATAACAGGAACTAAATTCCCATAATAAATTCTTATTCGACTTGATCAGTTGTTCATTAGCACTATAACGATCACTGTCATGCGATTTTTAGATAATCAATGACGTTATTGTAATTTCGTGTATTATTTCGGCAGTTTGTGATCATCAAACAATTACGACAAATTTAAATATTTTTATATTTCTATCTATATTCATTTATTTTCTCATTTGATACTTTCATCTTCGTACTTTTTACAGAATTATTTTCATGTTTTCTTTGTAAGTAACAAAAATCAAATTTTGTAGATTCTTAACAACACTCAGCAATATCCGATAAAGATTACTAGCAAAGCATCCGATCTTTATAGTGCTAGTTACTCGATAAAATCAATATTTCCCCTTTGCGGAATAAAATTTTGGATCTGCAAGTAAAATTTCACCCAACTCTGATGTGTACACGTCAACTTTGATCTTATGTCGTGTCGTGTGCCTGTTTTTTCAAGCATGTCTTTCTAATGGTGCGATACATTGAACGTTCCTGATCCACATTCGTTCTATCATGATTTTCCACGAAATTGTCACCGCCTCGTGTAGACACGCCTCTTCGAGAATGGAACAGCGAACAGTAACTGGCCGATACAGCAGGATTTCTACGATTTTCAAAGCAGCGTTCGTACAGCGTGTAATCCGGAATCACCTGTCGATACAAAAAAACGGCTATTGAAACGAGACGATCATTGTAATATTTGCGTATAAATTTATCACGATGATTAATTTATGCCGAATTGATATTCCAGGCGAAATTAAAACAGCGTAGTCGATATCGCCCGGCCATAATGAAATAATTGTAAAAGTTACAGGATCATCGATATACGGAACGATAATTGGTAAATTTGGAGGAAATTTATTACCAAAATAAAGGAACATCGGAATATCATTTTCGAATAATTACAATTCTATGTTTAATTGAGTCGCAATATTGGCACGTGAAACAAAGAGTGACTAATATATGAATGTGTTTCTGCTTAATTAAGAATATTTGATTGAAATCCTATTTTCGTCCAATTACCGAAATAATCTCGTTGGAAGTAAGTACGTTTCCAGACGACCGTATTTTCAAAATCTATCGTCCAATTAGGATAAATGCACAAAACTTACGCGGATATCCGATAATTTATTGGGCAGAACGAAACAAGAGCGATTATGATGTTTACTTACCAGTTTACTTACAGTTTTTACGATTCTTTAAATCTTTACTCCGCCTTTTTTCTGAGATACGATTTCTTGTAGTAGTCGCAAAACATGTAGAACATGATAAGAATCTGCGACATGTAGATATAAGCTATTGGTTTTCGATTTGGTTCGCAAGTAGGCAACAAAGTTTGGAACGTGTGACATATCATGATTATAAACTGGAACTGAAATCATAAAAGAAGACATATTTTATTTTTGATGCGACGAACAAACCTTGTTTTTCGTCGAAATAAATCACGTGAGATACAATGTTGGGCAAAAGAAGTTTCAAATAATTGTTAGAAAAACTTGAATATACTATTTTACTAATGTTAATAATAATAATAACCATGTATTCGTTGTTCTTCTTAATCAGAAAATTGTACAGTAAGTATATAAGTCACAGAAATATATCTTTTAGCAATTGCGAACAATTTATACCTTTTTGCAAATAAATTCCAAAGATTCGTATCAATTAAGTTTCGATATAAAAAAAAAGAATTTTGAAATTTCTGTGACCCACTCTACCTTGCAACCTTCTTCTATCCGTAGAAATATCTGCAAATACGTAAATAAAAGCTCGTGTTGCGATATTTCAGAATTTATCACTGATGAAAATGCTCCGTTTTCTGAAAATTTTCCATAAAAGTGAAAGAAAATAAAATTTTCCAGAGAGTGAAAGAGAATGCGAAAGAGGGGTGAAGAAAAATGCAAGAGAAATGCGAAAAGAGCGAGTCGCTCCGAAGGAGAAGCGCGAAACGAAAACAACGTTGTTCACGCACAACGGAGCTTAATAAGGCCTCTCTCCGCGTTGTAGGTAAAATGACACTCTAGCCTGTCGTGGCACTCTTCACCCGAAGCTGCAGTTCCACTCGTCGCAGCGTGAAACGGTTTAAAACTCGAAATTAAACGACCGCGTAACCCGATAAATCGCCCCGTAGATATCCAACGGAGGAATAAAAGTTGCCCGACGACGGATTATTTAATTAAAAAGCGGCAGCAGTCGCTGCCTTTCTCGTCCGCCTAACCCGTTGTTTTCTGTCGAAACTCGAAACGTAAATCGAATCACCGCTAGTACACGTGTAATTCCGCATCGGGCACTTACGACCCTTTCAACCTCCCTGTGCAAAAACCCGGTTATCGAGTTAGACAGGACCAAATGCGAGCCAATATGTGCACGTTAAACGTAAAACGTGTGTATACAGGACGCGTCAAAAACGTTGGACAGAATTTTTGTCACCGAAACTGTTGCTCTCTAATTTTCATATTAATTTCACAATTTTAATTTGTAATTTCTTCGTGTCAATTTATAATTTATCTGTGATAATATTTGCTCACATAATATTAACCTCAATTTATATTGACACCAATTTAAATCCGACTTTAATATTAATTTTATAATTTTAATGTATAATTTATTTAAATAACGCAGTAACGGTTAACGTGCGAGAATACGTTGTAAAATGTTTCTCGTGTGTTTTTAGTTTCTGTTTTAGCCTCGAAGTTATAATTTCGTTATGACTAGAATTTGTAATTTTTCGTAAAAATTTTACAATTTTACGAGTACTCGTACTTTTAAATTTTTATCTTTTTGGTATAAATATTTTAGTCGTTGATAATACAGTAATAATCCGTAGCGATCATTTTTTACATCTGACGTATCCAATTTTCCGCTCGACTATTTTTATACACCCTATACCTGATTGAAGCAGCCTGATCGCAATGAACGTCTATATGCTTTTCCATACTTGTTCGCGAAAACATATTGCACGATGGAGATCCGGTGATCGAAGGCGTGACCGTATTTCATTGTTTCCCCAAGTGCTCGAACGAAACTCATGCAGTTTTTATTCATTTTTTCTCACGACTCCTAGCTTGATTGGCGATTCGAATGAAATTTTCAATAGCGTAGTCACTGTGGCTAAGAGCATACCAGTTCCGATGCACGATGTTTGACTACCGATCCTATTCCACTGACAATTCCACTTGCGAGATGTCTAGGAATTTTTGTAACTTTTCTAACTCCCCGTTACAATAACAGTGATGTTGAGATTTTCGCATTAAGTAGGAATTTCGAAATACAGAATATTTATAAGAAGTTCATAGCTGAAGTCTTCTTACGCAATAAAACGTAATAAAATTAATATAATATCAATGAAACTTTGTAATTATTTTGATCGGTCTTTCAACGAGTCTTTGATTATTATTTTAGTAAAATTGATCTGTAAAAATGAAACGTCGTACAATTGAAAATCAAATTTGCGAAGACTGCGTGCAGTAAAGAAAAGATATTATCTAAAAGAAAATATGGTTTGCCAATTCATTATTGAAATCAATATGATTATCAATAATCGGAGTACTGCTTGGAATATTGATGACTAGAACAAATCTGATCACGTTATCAGAAAGTCTCCAGGAATCGCTGGTGCTAACGAATCTGATATCTCATCAAGAAACCACAAGAGGACAAAATTTTCTGAACAAAATATTGTTTGAAACTTTTTCGATCGACGTGACTAGAAAATTCACGTTGTACGAGAACATTTATACCGCAATCGTAAGGAATGATGGACAAGCAGAGAAGACAAATGAGCAAAATCTTCGACGTGAAAAATTGGATTTACTACACGAACCCGTAACAAATAATATATTTTTGCGGAAAAGTGATGTATATTCCCAATGAATTTTCAACTCTCCAACCGAGACTGCTCACGATCCATCAGATAATTAAAAATAATATTTCCAACCGATACTGAGATCATACACCTCATCATCGCTTCCACCAAAAAAGTCATACCATCAATTATAAAATCTCTCAAATTATACGGACGCGGCCCGTAAATTCCGCCCGCCTCCTCACACCGACACACCGTCACACCGTCACACCCGCGCAACATCCTACGCTATTACCATTATCCAATCGGCCAGTTTCGCAAACAGTTTCGCCAAACGATCGGCCGAACAGCCACCGCAGATCGGCCCCGGTATTTTCTACGCGTTATTCGCTTATATAGATTAATTTACTTAGCCGGTCGCGTATAACCGGCCGCGCCGACCGGCCCGAAACGTCAATAGCAATTTCACGTTGGAGGAAAAAATTCGCTGCAGGACAGGCAATGTAATTTTGTGATTACGCGATACGCGACGGTGCACGGTGAAATGAGCGAATAACGCTCCCAGCACGGCAATTCAACGGGCGCAGCGAAACACACACACCCACGCTCGACAATACATGCATTCCGGACCGTGGTGTATGTGTGTGTGCGTGCGTGTTTGTATGTGTGTGTGTGTGTGTGTGTGTGTGCAACGTGGCAGATAGCGGAGTCAGATAGAAAATGGGAACGTACCATTTGTAACCCGGTAATGTATTGTTTCCAAGGCGCGATCCTCTTTTGCACTTCTGGGCCCAAGCAGGCGAGCAGATAATAGGTGTACATAATCACGTGCACGATGCAGTTTGGCATAATCGTGAACGTCCACATGCCGCCTGTAAATAACAACGACCATTGAACACACGCCGAAAGAGAGAGGATCGGTGGAAATAGTTTTCGGAGCTTGGAACGAACAAAGTTACACGAGGGGAGGCCGAGCAATGGATTTTTGGCAACGGGAGATTTTATTTACGACTGTTGGATATTCGCGTTCCTCTGTGTGTTTTGTACCGTGACCATTTTGTATCGGGGTAATTTGATACATCGCGGTGCAATTTAATTTTGCACGGAGTTCCATGCGGGTTCTCTTCTTTCCTCTCCCCCCCCCTCCCCATTTTGCTTCGGAGGAGAGGTGTGTTTGGAAGTTAATCGGGATACGTTGGCGATTGTTGGAACGATATGGTCGATGCGAATTATTTTGGAAGGTTGAGTTTTATTCGCGGTATCATTTGGCCATTAAAAATCGTTAGAATTTGGGATTAAATTATTCGATTTTAGTTTAATTGAATTTCACCTCACTTCGCGGATTTCTCTCACGAAGAGCAGCAATACGATAAACAAATAAAATTAAACGCACTAAGTTCTAGTGATTTGATTGAACGAATTATTCCAGTCGTAGGTAACACGATGAATCAAATATAGGAATGCATTAATCACCGGTATCAGATTAAAATTAAGAGTAAATTTGCACGAATGTCCAAAGATTTACCTGGAACAAATTTGCACG
>KQ436043.1:190542-212223 GCA_001276565.1 Melipona quadrifasciata | reverse complement strand
TCGGCATTTCTGAACATTACACGTATGCACATTGAAAAGTTTAAATGATAGAAATCGTTGGGAAAATTTGGAAATAATAGCGAAAGCACGTTTAAGCTTACTGATGCAACATATTAATAATGACAATTATCTCGATAAATAGCAATTACTGCTGAAAAATAATTTTGGAAAATCTTTTAGAAAAATTGCATATGCAGAATAAAAATAAACATAAAATAATCAAATTTCTGCAGAAAAATCAGTGACACTTACACAAGATATTAAATATAATCGTACGAAAACTTTTACAAATTCGCATTTTGTCACTCGAAAATTTATTAAATTTTTTAATCAAATTTAATTGGATGTAAACACGTATTGCCCAGGTTAATTAACCCTTAAATATTTTCAAATTTTCACCATAAATTTCATGCACCAATTATTGTGACATACATTTTAATTAAAATACACAGAGCGGTAACAATTACGCATCATAGACGGACTAGCTCACTGGATCGATCATTAAAACTTTTTTTCTATTGCAAACATCTAAAGACCTACTTTGAAGAAACGATCGATTTTGTTGGGTTCATGAAAAAAAAATACAAGTCTGAAACGTTAATTTCTCGTTACTATTATTACCAAAAAGTCACGTTACGTAAATCAAAATGTTCATAAACGTAAATCTATCTACTTAATATATTCTACGTATATAATACATATCCAAAATTTGTTGACTGCAATGTGAATGAAAAATTACTTAGAAAAAAAAATTATTCCACTATTTTAAATGAACGAAATCCTTTCCATTTTAAGGATTAATATCAATATAAATAAATTAATACTACAATCACATAAATTTCTGCAATAGTCGCAAAGTTGACCAATACAATGAAATGATTTCATATTTCATTAGCACTTTTTATAATATATTGCAGAAAGATTAAGATAATATAAAATATCAGGGTTAAACTGAACAGGAACGCAAATAAAATTAGTTCAATAGTTCAACTAAGAACTCATGAAATTTCAATCGATTTAATTTAATGCATCAATTTTCAATCCGTTTAAATATAGACCTTATTCTAATCCATTATCTTTCTAAGTGAATTTTCAATCAAATGCTTTTCAATCAAAAGCGCACGAATATTATAATTTTTTATTTTCTCTGATACAATTTACGCATCAATAAAATAAGCATGCGCTGTCGTCGATAATAAAGATACTAAATTCTACTTTAAAATTCTAAATCGCGGATAAGCGTCAAAGGATTCTCTTAGTTTCAAACGGAAAACCGTGTGGTTGCAAATTATTATGCTCCACATAGTACGAACTTAGTCCTATAGATATACATAGGGCTTCTCTATATGCTGTCACTTGAATCAGGATTAGTCAACCGGTACGTTGCGACACCACGATCTACAACGAAGGCAATCGCGAATTAACTTCGTACCTTGACATTAGAAATTTACTAGCGGCCCGTTTCCTAATCAAATCGACGAACTGTTAGGTCTCACCTATTTAATCGGAACGAATTGATTTTCGTGGGCGGAATTCATTTATTCTTTTGAAAGGGAACCGATAAAGATTCGAGACCGACGTCGGAATTCGTGCCAAACACAGAGAAAAAAACTTTCAATTAAAGCGTACAGTGCACCAATTTTTCAACACAATAATGAATTATAAAATGCAAATGAAATGAGATGCGAATGAAAATTTGATACCGCTATTCTTTTCTTTGGTTGTAATGTAATTAAATAAGAATTTATAAATTAAATAACTATTTAAAAATTAAAAACAACATTCACTTATGTGCATAATATATATATGTAGATTATCACATAGATTCTCCGAGATTCTCTAATTCATCGAAGACGTAAAGAATATCTTGCATATCCACGCCTGAATTCTGAGTAACAAATCGGAAGAAATTTGGTTTTTCATGGAGTGGTTGATAATTGATCATTAAACTACCCCTTTTGGTCATTTTCTCCTTTAACTTTGGTGCAACCTATTAAAATAAGCAAATTCTTAATGAGTAATTTTTCCACTATATCATCTTTTAATATTGTTTAATATTTAACTTTTAATATTACTTAATATTGACTTTTTTTCAAGAATAAATATTTTTTTACAAAAATAGTTACCAACAATAGATATTTTTTAAATTGACGATCTATGCTATTAGTTATGTACTAACTGCTAATAAAAGAGAAATCTATATTATTGACTGAACTTTCAATCTACTATCGATAAAATATGAAAAAATTTTATTACCTACGATAGGATATCTAGATTTCTGTCCTATCTATCCTCGATGTAGTATTTTTTAATTAACTTGTAAAAATGCATAATAATATCATGTAGATAAAATACATATCACACTGATACAATGCAATTTAACTATTATATTACGGTTTATAAATATATTTTCAATAAAATACGCGTATAAAGAAAAATGAATTCCATTTTCTAAATCGTGATAATTAAGTATAAAATTTAAAAACTCAATTCTTACATATGAAGCTTATCGGTATGACTTAGAATTAATAAGTTAATTTATATTAATCAATGTATTATAAAAGAGAAACGAAACTTAAACTAATTGCATATAAAATAATTCTAAGCATTCTTGAAACATTAAATATAATATATTTTAATATATTTAAAAACTCGTTTATATACATATGTTACAAATACATGTATATACATATGTATATAAGATAACAATTTTCCGTGTATTATATTTGAATATTTCACTGCTTTAAAATATATTTTATTACTCTACGACTATTACAATCAAAATATAAAAAATTTATTCAACTTACCTCATTCAATCGTTTCTTGTAATCATACAATGTATTTTGTACTCTTAAAGACGGTGGAACAAACCAAAAACATACATTTATAAAACACGGTTCTGTCACTAATTCAAAGCCATCTCTTTTCTCAACTTCTTCTTTGAAAAGAGTCGAAAATCTCATTAAATGATCGACATGCTTTTCAAATCCCGAAGTACCCTAAAATTGATTTAACTTTAGTCCATTTAATTCTTTATAGATCTTTATAGAAATTATTTTGATCAATGATATGTAAAATAACAATAATTAGAATTAAATTAATTTAAAGTTTTTCTTCGCCTGTATTAAAAGAGAATAATTTTTAAATAGTACCTCTCTCTTTAAACTGTGACGGAAATGAAATATCTTAATACCGTAATTTACAAATTCTTATAACCTAATCTATATAACAAGCACTATGAAATTTTGGCAATAAATTTCAGATTCATGCATTAAATAAAGATATTTGTCATGTAATATCCGTATTATCTGTAATAGCAGCGATATGTTAAAAGAAAGACACCATGCTTCCGTACTTTACTAATTAACGAAATGAAATATTTTTAAATAAAATTATTCAATTTTCTAGTGGTTATTGCTAGCAAAATTCTGTTAATAAATATAACAAATAATAATATAATTTAATATAATACGTTTCTAAATAAAAGGAGCTGAGAATATAGATAGACATTACTCACTCTATTGACATGAACGCGAGTGTCATAAGAGTCTACGGTTTAGAGAGCATAAAATAATTTCATTTAGGAATAATTACAAGATATTAATACTTGAAACTCTACTACTCTAAAGTAAACTAATTCTTAATTTTACCCCAGTATTGGTTTCGAAACTTCCTAAATTTGATGTGCCTATTTAAGAGAATGTATCCCGAATTGATACATAGCTGCAATAGTACTTTCTAAGCATTTTTCAAGTGCAAATATTTAGAATTATTGTACAAATCTTTAATATGCGAGGAATAATATAATATGTAAATGTACGAATGAGGCATGAAAGTTACTTTGAAAGTTACTGGTTTGAAACCATTGCTATCGTCAAACCCCCTTGAGAATTTCAGAAGATTCCTTTATGATCTTGAAAATGCACTGAGATAGATGCAACATGAACATTCTTTGCTTCTAACAGGGGAAGTTAATATATGCATAAGTATACTGGTAAACACTTGAAACATAGCATACAGACCCTTATCTCATACGTGGTACATTGCTGCACTTGCTTAAATCACAAAGTACAAGATGCACAATTAAAAGAAGATCAGGGGAAAAAGTGCTACCAAGGCTAGTTTTTCACATATTTGCATAAGTGGTTAACACTTAAAGATTAATAAGGGAAGAAGAGGAACCTATGTATCATACAAGTAGGACTTATCTTGTGTTGGAAGCATGTGAAACCTTGCATGAAGCTTAAGGAAAGAGTATTTCTGAACAGAGAATATTTTTCGTCAGAGACAAATTAAATGACTTTATACAAGCAAAGATGAGTTAAATTAGATATTTCATTTATAAAATTACCTTAGCCTGCCACATGAACCAGAATTTCAACACATCTGGTCTACGTCCGCATTGCAAATACTTATCCCCCACATCTAGATCTCTAGAATAAAATTTGTCTTTTTGAAAGAGATAAGGCGCCTGTTTAGAATGTGCTTCTTTAAAAATGTTCTTGTGTTTAGTTAAAAGTAGAGAGCATTGTTGAGGAACGGCCAGCAATTTGTGTGGATTAAATAGAATAGAATCTGCCCTTTGTATTCCTCTCAAAAGAACACTGTGCTTTTTACTAAATATCAAACCGCCTCCCCAAGCTGCATCTACATGCAACCACATATCAAATTCTTGACAAATATCCGCAATCTCAATCAAAAGATCGAACGCGCCCAGAACCGTCGTTCCTAAAAAATAAATGTACAATAACGATTAAGCTTACATGCTTATATCTATCGTTATTACTACTGGATCGCTCAACAAACCTGCTGTAGCACTAATACAAAACGGATAATTTCCTTTTTTTTGTTCCTCCAGTATATTAACTTTCAAATCGTTAATATCCATTCTGCCACACTCATCAGTTTTTACGAGAACAATCTCTATATCGCAAACATTTCCCCACTTTGAGACTGAGTAATGCGCATCTTCAGATGTGAAAAGCACCAGGTTCGTAGATGGTATAGTTTTATTCTGAAAGACAAAAAAAATAAGGGATTAAAAAAAATTAGCTATTATATAGTGTTAGCTATTAAATCTAAAATATTAGATGCAAAGCCTAATTTCCTATCCTAGTTGTAGGATATTTCCTTTTTATTCTATTAAAACCATTCGTTATATTTATCAAACGCATTACTGTACATATTTAATAAAAGTAACAATTCTAAATTATACAATAGATGTCTGATAAATGTATAATTTTGGAGAAAAAAATTAAACGGGGAAGAGGAAGATACGTAAATCTAAGTAAGATGAAATTACATTTTTTAAGAGTGACGTGAACATTGAAAAATCTGTTCCACTTGTTCTATCTTATCATACAATTTTATGATAATAATCTGCACCTATAAACGATTCTGATTATGAAAAAACTATTTATTAAAGTAATTACTCACACTTTGAACCCTCTTTCTGAACCAAAATCGTGCCAAGTTTATTGCGGTACCATTAGCGAAAGAACCTCCTGGACAGAAGAGACCATCTCCGATATTAGCACCATTTTCTTCTTTGTAAAACATGTTTAATAATTTTGTAATTACAGTGCTTTCCATTAATGTCAAAACCGGTGCCACTTCGTAAGTATAGAGTGAACAGTTTAACACGTCGGTGAGCCATTGTCCGGCTAAACCGTACGGATCCAATCTAAATCAATTTTTGTCCAATATAACGCGCATGTATTATATTAGTCACATTCAACATTGTTAAATGTAAATGTCGTTTCAATAATTTGAATTTCTAATCATATTTAGATCGAATCACAAATTGATGTTGAAGTACATAAAACTATTTTACATTCAATACATCAACTCGTTACGTGCTTTTACGAATATTAAAAAAAGCACGTGCAACATGAAAGTAAACCCTAAATAACTAACTCTCTACATGTGCAGTGTAATTGAGAATTGTAATAAAAATGAACAAATTATTTACAGCTGAATTTTCATTAGAAAAAAAGAAAACTTTACAAATATAATTTAATATAACATTTTACAAAAAGCGTCAGATTTTGTTTATTTAGATCTGGCTCATACATTTTCTCTAAGATCTAAAATAGCAAAGATGATTATAATCCTCAACCGGCACTTTAAAATATAATAAATTTCGTAATAAAATATAAAGTGCAATTAATAGAAACTACTCCGAAAAGTTGGATTATTTGTTGGACTGTTTTTTCTTGTTTGCAATCATTAATTAGAATTATTTTAAATTGTTTTTAGATAAATTTATCTGGCTGGAAACTTACTGTAGCTTAAATTTTTGCCTTGCCAAATGCAATACTTGTCAACTTAATCTAAGCTTTTCGGAGTATTTGATCAAGTCAGTTGCTTGCAAATTGTAAATAATTCTTGCAATGGTGATTATTCTAAACAAGACTCGTGTGTTTGTCAATATCTCACCCAGAAAATAACTGATTCATAAAATAAGGATGCCCCGTTTTAACGCTGTACTTGAAAACTTTAGTCGCGATTTCCAGGAGACTGTCCTGAGTACGGGGCCCTTCCTGCAAATTAAAATTTATAATATCCTGCAGATGGCCCGGTTCTCTCCATCTCAATACAGGATTTTCACGGGACACACTTTCGAAGGTGCAATCGATCAAGATCGCGATAAGATTCTCGAGAAATTTTTTGTGCCTTTCGACGCATGGTACGCTCCGCCAGTCCGACATTAAAATGAACGCTTCGCGTCAAAAAAAAAAAAAAAAAAAGAAATATGCCAAAGTAACACGTTGAAGCGAAAAACGCACTGATTTGCTCGCGATTGACCTCTGCCATATATAAGCGAGGTACAAGGTCCTCATAAATTTACGCAATTGCGCTTAACGAGGAAACAAAAGCGAGGTAGCAAATTGATGTGGCATAGCGAATGATTTTCATTGTATTAAACGCGCGAATACGTTGAACAAGGTCGAAATTGGCTAGCGTCATTGATCTTGAAAATGAAGAGTTTCAGAAAATGAAGTCAGAGTTTCAATGTCGTTTAACATTTATTGAAAGCTCTAGTACATATGTACAAAACTTAGCAGAGAAATATGTACACATAAAAAAATTACAAAATTACAAAATTACACTTTGTCGTCAAATCCTTGCAACTCCCTAATGCCTAGGAGAATTAATTTGATGTGAGCATTTGTTCTGGCGATTTCCTTACGAAAGTGTTTGATCTGTTGTTCTAGAAGTTTAACTCGAACGTTTATAATAGCCACAGCATCATCTATGGAAAGTTCCAAATAATGTCCTAAACCAATATCCAACAGAATTGTAGAAGCATCTGAAACTTGTGCTTCTATAAAGAAATTTTGCCCGATATCTACTTGAGTTTTAAAGCCACTTTTATCAAGGCCATTATTTTTAAAGGTAGTTATCGTGGCCTTCAACTGAAGAAATTCTGCAATATCTGCATTTTTAACATCAAGTTTCTGTTCTAATTGTGCAAGATCCTCTTTCAACACATCATTGACAAATGTTTCAAACTTGAGAATCTTTCTCTGAATATCGGGATTCATAATCAAGTAGCCTGGGTAACATAAAAATTATAAAAATGGTTCAATTTCTTTCTATGTTGCTAGAAACTTGATGAAAATCAAAAAAATTGAATAGTGAAAATAGGTTATGGCAACTATTAGAATATTCTACATATAATATTATTATGAACAAGAAGTGCAATTTATTATTAGATGCACTTACCGTAAGTAAATTCAAATAATAAATTCTTTCACAATGGTCACTGCAATCGATTAATCTTATTCAGAAATAAAACGTCAACAATAATTGAGGTTAACGTAAACATAACAAACTTACAATTTCTATTTTAGCATTTTAAGCAATCATATATTAAATTATGCAATGCAGTACTTTATATCAAATGTCTCACAAACTAGGAGCACAAAAATCATGTAAGTGATTTCAATCAGCAAATAAAATACACTATTACATTATTTTTAAAGCACGTCTAATTACACGCTCATGAAAATGCGCCAAATATGCTTCTAGCGGAAGCCATTGGGAACTCTTGCAGGCTTCACTGGTAAAACAGATTTCAAAAATGAAAATTTAAGCCTGAAAGAAAAATCAATCTTACAACACTGACCATTAACTAATTAGAATAAATTGGACAACCAGTTCTTTTCCGTGTCCCATGACGAGCTTTATGAATAGACATAGCAATTCTTAGTCAAAGATGGGACGTTTGACGTTCAATCTATTCTATTCTGTCAATGCTTATATTCTGAAATACCGACATAGTATGGTCAATGGTTTTTAGCGCACTCTACGCAGAATAACGGTGAATTGAAGAATTACATCAAGAAACATCGTCAAACATTGAAATGCGACTTTGACCAAAATATTATTTGTCGATTTTAACACATCCTTTTATACTTTAAAATATATTATTTTACAATTATAATTATAACAGTAGCAATATTGTGAACGTTTGCAAGAATGAAATTATAAATGCTCGTTGTCGAAGTTCGAATTGTACTTTTTTGTACAATAATGAACTCTATACCACGTTTTATAAATATTTGAAAATACATTACAATAGATCAAAATTTCTAAAAGTCATATTATTCCTATGAAGTGTAGCTCTTCCTATACGTAACTAAATTTTTTTTTATTGAAGTAGTTGAAGATTATTTTGGATTATATGGTATATATTATGAATATTGGCAAATCGTGATAGTAAACAATTTCAGTGTGTGATAGTAATTAAATTTGTTGGATATATATCACATTGCTTTTCGAATCTGAAGACAAAAGAATCGTTAGAAAATCACCGAAATGGTTTAATAATATAAATTTGGCCTGCAAAGGCGAGCACTTGTTATTATGCTAGTATTTCATTAATTGATTCGATAATTCGATAATTCACAAGCACCACAGATGTTATCAAGCCGTGTGATATTATTGTGCGACAACACGTGACGTAAATTAACATAGCTGACAGTAGTCGCGTTGCGATCACGTTTACCTTTGCTCATCTGACCGTAGAGTGAATTCAGTCACGTGCAGATAATTCCCGTAACCAGCAATTTAGAAAATGCTACGGTTCCGCAATGAAAAAAGCTGTTCATTTCCATATTCGATTTATGCTGACTACGATCCAGTATCCAGGAACTGCATATGCACTGTTTCGATAAGATACAACCCCGATTCGTGGGCGAAATGTAAAGCGAAGAAACGAAATTTGATGACACATTTATTACGATAAATAAGTAGGTAGACAGAACTCAGAATATAGGCAGTTATTCTCACTTCAAAGTATTTTATTTTTAATAATTTTATCATCTTTCTAGTTCTAAAGTAACATTTCTTTGTATAAATTAGATAAAGAATTTTATCTACAAAATTACACAGTGATATTAAACTTTTGCTCCATAAGTGTTAAAATTATCGTAAAATTTTTAATAGATTCGAGCATAATCGTGCGTCGAAGAAGAAAAGCAAAATAGCCTAATATATATAATATAAAGATAATAATTTAGTATTCACAACAAAACGTCTGTTGTGAGTTTTGCTCCAAAGGCCAATTAAACGGCTATAGGTAAGTTGATTAATTTACGAAGCAATTTACCAGCATGACAAATAATATTCACGCTGCATCGTGGTGAGATTGCTGTTTCCTTTTCAAATAATGCGCATATTATATTCAATTTTGAGACACTCACAATAGCGAAAATATACTCACGATATCGAGATTGAAGGTCGACTAAATGATATGCTACATAGAAGTTTTAAAACATCCTATTGAACTAACTATAGGGTGAACCACAATACACAGTAACAAAACTCAAGTTGTTATACAAAATTTATTAAACGTAATTTCGAAATTGTCGATATACCTAAGAGCGAGATATCAAATTTTAATGAATGGATGTGTCCACCATTTTCAATGCCTACTTTATACTTGTATGAATTAGTAACACGTCTGTGAGTTACATTAGGTAGAACATTAACAGTTATATTGGGGATGAGCATGGAGCGACGTAACTGTAAATTCCGAGTAATAAAAAATCGAAACGAAATTGAGGTAATGATCAGGTTGAACTGGCTATTTTTTTTTTTTTTTTTTTTTTTTTTTTTTTTTTTTTTTGGTTTTTTTTTTTTTTTTTTTTTTTTTTTTTTTTTGAGATTACACGATCGTTTAAGAGTACGAAATGGCGATTTAATACCTTTCTTTTTCTCTTTACAACGTAATGGCACGTTACCGTAGCGATGATGTCATGTAACGACGTATCTTTAATTACTCGCTTGTCAATTACATTTTTTGACCAATTGAAAATAATTTATACCTAGAGAATGAGTAATCTTTATCGTTTCAACGACATTCGCAACGACTTTACTTTCAATTTTTCTTCAACTAGCACTTACGTTCGACTTGCGTTAGATGAATGGATTAATAATCCGTTTTACAGGCCTATTATCGTATTAACAAGTCGCGAAATTTTAGATTATACAAACGATTGCGATTTTGAGTAATGCAATTGTAGAATTCGAGATGTAATAGAACAACCGTGTTTGTTAATTGCAACGTGTCACAGTCAATTCGCCAACGTTGTTAGTTCGTAAGTTGTTGCGTGAATTTACTTGCTCTGACGATCGTAATAACTAGACTGCGAATAAAATTTAAATTTTCATAAATATCATATATTGCATATTGTAAGATTTATGCAATGTATAAAAATGCAGAGTACTCTAGGTTCATCTTTCTTAGTTGTGTTCATAAGAATTCACTAATTTACCAATATTAAAATAATATTTATATTAGATAACCGATTTACAGACATTATTATCGAATTCTTATTTTTATGTTTAAAGCGATGAGTGGTGAATATATTCATGCTTCTCAAAATGGCACGATCAACCAATTAAAGTTTTACTATAATATCAAAAGTTGTTGTAACAGCTACATAATAATAATATTGTATACTATACCATGCAAGAATACGATAAAATTAAATAACGAAAGGAATTCGTTGCAAATACAAGATTCACGCTTGAAATTGATATCGGCTATTTTCCAATTTTTAATTCAGTCCTCAAGAATCGAAAAACCATGCACTTTTCTGGTACACTTGTCACATATCTGGTGGAATATCGCGACACATTATGCATAGAAGTTTGATAAAAATTTATATTTATAACCACGGATCCAGGAGTCAATTAATTACCATCAAGATACCGCATGACAGGCAAAATAGATGACAGATAACAGTCCTTGATAACTTTCGCGGACAAGCTGAAAAAGGCAAAACCAGTTAATGACTTAACCATTACACAAAAACTCATTAATATTTGATTAATTCGTACAAAATGCAAAAGTGACACTGCGGAAAAAGTAATGCCACTGTAAGACTAATTGGAGCCTGTTCGGAAGTAGGTACTTACAGTGAACAGATAGTAGTTTAAAGTTTAAAAGGTGAACGATCCATGATTTTATAAAATGGAATTACATTCAACAAGAGCAACGAATAAATATAACGTACGCGTCAGGATTGAATGTTCAAAAGATCTGGTTGCTAGAAATTATCAATTCTGTCCTGTTCTAATTTCTAAAACTTTGAAACAAATTGCACGAATGTTAGGAAGATTTCAATGATTAAAATATTGAAAATCGTGTGATTTTCTTATATGACTTCAAATTTGAGAAAAGTACTACGAAAGATTAGTACAAAGCACAAATAATAGTGTTAAACGTGGTTTTGCTGAATATTCTTGTTGAACGAAACAATCATAACAACTGTGGGATTGATCCACATTAACAAGTGGAATCGCGCAAATAATCGAACGCAATTTTTTTTTCTTTTTTCACTCGGTTCACTAATTTCAAACTTTGTGCCAAGCATTAAAGGAATTAATTTTGGGAATTTTTCATTTACGAGTCTCCGTTGCGAAACTCAAATACCCGAAATTTTAATAACTCGCCAGAAATTGTCATCTAATGGCACTACTTGCGCGTCAATAGACCAATCTGAAGGTTTCGTTCAAAAAATCATTCCCCACTGATTGCCCCGGCTTCCTCGCAATTATTCCGCTATTCAGCCCAATTTGTTCCCCTTCGACTACTGGTCTGGGAACCCAGGGGGGAGCCGAAGGAATCTTCGCCGAGATAACAATGCGGGAATTCAAGGCTTTAAGCGTTGCAAAAAAAAAAGCACGCGCTACCGGTTAAGGGTTAACACTTCGTTATCCGACACCGAGAGCAATCATTCATCTCGCGGCGAGTGTGTTTCCCATTGCGCTGGAGCCAAGCGAAGAAACGACGACGACGACCACGCGAGGACGCGAGGACGCGAGTCCGAGTGGAAACACGCCGGGCGTCGTAACCGACATAAGTACGAGAATATTCACGTATAGGCCTATAAAAACCCTCGCAACGTTTAACTGCGGCGTCCCGGGCATAAACTAAGGACTATATTGCTTATATAATGCAGAAATATACCGCGGCTAAGGCGATGCAACGCTTTTATATGTCTCGGACCGACTGGTCGGTCCGAGCTCTCGTGCTTTTCCTACGCTCGAGATTTTCTTGTTTCTCGCTTTGTTCATCCACCGTCCACCTCTCTTTCTGTCGTCAGCCTGCTCTTTGTTCGTTGTTCTCGTCTGAGGTGGAGGTACCATAACTCTATTTCTGCGTGCAGATTATCTATTTAGTTTTCGTACAGCGTGTTTCGTTAATGGTGAATACCTGTTTGTAAACGCGGCTCGTTGAAAATTCCACCGCGAAAATTTACTCGCGAAGATGTGAGACGTATACGTGTTGTAAAATGAAACATTCCAATTCCTTCGTGTACGTATACGCGGGAAAAATATCCGCGATGGGACGTTTTGAACGAGATACCTATTCCGATGCAACGAAGTGCAACGTCGTTTGCGCGATGCTCTTAACGAGATATGTCGTATATCTTTTTATTATAACTGTAGACATTCCGTACGATGATTCGAATAAAAGTGATTTCGTAAGGGAATATTGGCAACGTTAAACTGATGAAAGTATTTTGTTTCTGTAAGCGAATTTGTATTTGTTTCTTCGCAGTATATGAAACGGTTCACGTTCATAAATGAAAAGCCCATATATTTTATGATCAACGTTGCATGGCGAGACGCGAAGCTTGACAATTTCATTCGTAAATGCGGAGTTAAATTACGCTTCATATGGAATTTTTGTTAGACGACAATGTCGAACATTGTATATCTGAGAAAAGGCGAGAAATCTATAAATATCACTTGTGTAACTTGTATGCTTGTGTAAATTTGATTTAATCGGATTAATTCGAAGAATTAATTCAGAGCAATTGTTGCTCAATATATAACTCGAACAGCTTAAAGATATTTTATGAATTTGTTACGAGAATTAATTTTCCAACACAGATATATCGTGATGTTATCGTGAACTATTTTCAGATGTTTTATTGGACATGTCAAATAACCAAATGAAACGATAAATGAGTTATTTTTAACAAACAATCGCAACTAAAGTATATCTCGTTGTTCAATTGAAAGAGGTGATCGTCTGTATAGGTATTTGATAAACTGCAACAGGTTTACCCTTCACCATGACAATGCTTAACCGCACCTCATATTGCTACGAGAAAAGCAAGCAGCCTTGGAGGAGAAGTTTCATCTATATACGCGCTGAAAAAAACTTTGGAACGTTTAGAGAAAATGTAGCGGAATAAATTAATTTTACGATCAACACGCGTGATAAACAACGCACTGCAAATTAATATATTCACGAAAATTTTTATTACTTGGATGAAAACGAGACATATTATTTTTTCAAAAGGAAATTTCTGATTGTTCGAGACTCACTCAAGCTGCTGGTATCCGCTTATTAACATCTTCTAGTTGATACAAAGAGCATGTTAGGCAGGTATGCTCTCCGGCTTGCTCTATTATCCCTATAATTAGAGTCGTGAAGTTAATTCGAACAAATTACAGCCAGCGTATGCAATTTAAATTACCATTATAATTTAATATGCGTAACGCTCTGATAATGTGTAACCACTTGTGCATATATGTATGCATAAAGTAGAATATAATACGTACGACGTGAATATGTAATAAAGTATGTAAAATGACATAGTTTTTTCCAACGTGTTTGATCAACATTATAAATTAGTAGGAATGAAAACGATGGTATCTACTTGATAATTGGAATTTCCAAAAATTTTATAATTGTTAAGGCGAATATCAATAATATCTTCAATTAACGATGAGTTTTTTCGAGCCACAGGAAATGTATTACTGCCACGGATATTTTACAGGGGTATGAATACAAAAATTAAAAATACAATAACGACTTCCACTGTTTGAATTTAAAATTAAACCACGAACTTTTTTAAAAATTTGCGGATACAACTGAAGAAATGAAATCTACTCGGAGATTTATTGTATTCAATACACGTTAAATACTGAACTTTGGAATCTTTCTGTGTTTGTACTTATGCGACTTAACCATCTTCCAAAGAGTTCCTTTCACATAAATGCTCCAATGTCGAGTCTTCTCTCAAACGGTGCAGTCTAATAAATAATACAACTCCTCTTCGAACTTGACGAAATCTTGGAAATTACGTCCGGTCTGTAACAAGAAAGAATGAACTAACTTTTTCTCGAGTCTGGGGAAAAGGAACAGAGAGAGAGAGAGAGAGAGAGAGAGAAGAAGAAGAAAAAAGCACGATGGACGTTCGAAGCTTCCGCTCCAATGGGCTGAGAAACGGAGAGATCTAGTTCCGTTCACGCAAATTTGTTATATTTAAATAAATTATAGCGATCTTCGCGCACGTTACTCGCAAATAACGCCGGTGCACGCGAATGTCGGCGCTAGCTTGACAAAGAGTGACCCCTCGTTTTTCGAAGAAACGAATTAAAAGGAATCGATCGCGTGCGCGAAAGGAGTCGAAGAATGTTCAAGTCGTTCCTATAATAACGGGTGTGATATTTAAGGCCGTGGAGCTTGCATTTAGCAGAAGGTTCAGCGCGCGATTCTTAACATAGAAAAACATTGTTCGCGGAACATGTGTAAATTCGGTGGACGAATCGAAACAGATGGAACAATTCGTTTTGTGAACAATTGGGCGTGCGGGATTTTTGAGAAGTTATACATCATTGTTGTAACGCAACACACGCGATGAATTACGTACTGGAAAAAATAATCCAAGCGCCAACGCGGAGTTAAGTGAGACATTAACGGAAAATTATGATTTATTGATGGAAATGAGTTCGTTAAGAAGGACTTAGAAGCGAAGGAAACGAAACGAGAATAAATAGACGATCGTGAGAGGGTGATAGAGCTCATTAAGTGGTTGGAAGGTATTAAAGTTTTAATTTAATTGACGATTCACTGTGAATTTCGTTATATTATATCTAAGACTTAAATGAACGAGCATCTAGTGCTAATTTTGTACAAGTAATGAACAAAGTTATGTTACATTAAAATTGATGTTACTTGTAGTTTGAAATACTTGTATTATTGTTATATGGATATTTACATTTCAGATGAATGCAATATAATATTCTTGTAATAATTATACTGCTCGATACAGTATACCTGAACTATAATTTGCAGTCTGTGTGTTTATTTTAATCTACAATTCATACCACGATACGCTGAGTAATTTATTGCAACTGTAGTCTCTTAATGAAATACTATCTAATAATTAAAAATGTATTAATTAATAACGAGAAAGGAATATCGCCGGGCAAAGTGATTAATTATAAATTAACTCATGCCTTAAATATATTGGAATGCAACGAGTGACAAGTGGCCAACGAGCAGTCGGCAGAAAAAAAAAGACGAGTTCTTCAACTTGTAATAAGTACGACACTAAATCCGGTGTGTCTCGAGCAATCTGCATAAGTTGTACAATTAGTCGATGTTCTCCGACTCGCGCCATCTTCTTTGTCAACCAGCAAAATATTCGCTTATTCTACTTTGTTCATCCTTTCCCTTAAACCACGAAACTAGAACATTTTATTGATACCAACTCAATAAATACAGACTTTTAACTTTTGACAGTTTGCCGCTCTGATATATTTGCCGCGAATTTGCAACGATAATTTTGTTCAAACTGTCTTTTAAATTACGAGTGTGGATACATTAAAAATACATTTTTATAATTGACATATTAAAATTTTATAAAATTCTATTTGCAAATTGTTACGAACATATTTACTTCCAATTTCGTTCTTTCCTCAGTTCATATTTAGTATAAATTTATTATTTGAAGAGAACGAATTCGTTTTATATAGTTTACGCTAAAATTCGAAATATTTTAATCGTTATTTCGTTATTTCTATTTTTCGTGCATTCATACGAAATATATCCACGTTATTTGACAAGTTTCTTAACTGTATTTTAAATTTTAGCACAGCTCGTACAGCGTCGTTCTGATTCATTTAGCGATCTTTTCCTTTCACAGCATGTAACGAATAAATAAAATTAAAAAAGGCAGACATGTCCAACGGATGGCAAAATGATTTCAATCTTTCCAATCGTCTGCTCAGTTTTAAACCGTTACATCTGCTATGGTAAACCAGACTTTTGCATCGTAATTGTCGGCCATGCATGACAAATTGGTCCACAATAAAATGTTAATAATTATCCGTAGAATATTTCTAATAAGATATATTCTACATAATATTGTTTATAAAGATTTGAATAATGTAAAGCTTTATCTTTCTCTTTTATTTTCTTTATATTTTAATTTTTCCTTTATTAGGACGATTTAATTTTTTCAATCTCCACGAAAAGATTTCGTTACAGGAACATGAATAAACAAAGACACACGATATAACAATTAAAGATACGCTGAATACACTGGATTTATCTGCGTGCTGCGGATTTTCTTATCCCCCCCTTTTTTCCTTCTTTTTATCGAACATGATGGTTCACAATGTCCCCGTTAGCGTGTACGTGCTTAAAATTCGCCTGTGCCTCGTTCGTCCCTTTTCTCGATCTATCGAAACGCGATCGTAAAAGCTCCCATACATAACGCTCGTTTCGTTTATGGATCGTCGGATTGATTGATACGAGTAGATAAATCGCGATAAAGCGGACGTTGTATGGCTCTCTTTGGCTATTATCTCTCTCTCTCTTTCTCTCTTCTTTTCCTCTCTTTTGGTCGCGTTTCATTCCTTTGCCACGCCATTCCGCACGGTCATCGTTCCGGCCATCGTTTTTACGCGATAACTTACAAGCTGTAAAAATGAAAGTGTCACCGGCTACGATGTTGTAAAATCGTCGTTATTCGTTCATCCAGTCGTGCACGCCGTCGTTTATATCTAAAAACAGGACGAGGGGGAGAGAGATCGGAAAGGATGGATGGTGAAAAATCGTCGATAACACGCTTTGAAATTGACGCCCGGCTGTCGCGCATTACAGCCCGCAATTACAATTTCCCCTTCCGGAAACGATATGATACATAATGAGGAATGTTGCTCGTCGGCTTTTTCTTTCGGGTTTCGCGCGAGTGTTTCACGCTAGAACCGTGAACACGTTTATTCCGATGATTCGTGCAACTTCATTCTTCTTATACCTGTTCGTCCTCCTTGGCTGAAATATCATGTCAAATACCGTTTAAAGTCATCCGGGGGAGTTGGAATTTTATCTTTGCTCTCCCTCTCTCTCTCAATGATGTTTATTTTTTAATGATTGCTCTGTCGTCTTCCGGTTTCTTAGTCTGTGCATTCACGTTCTGAAGATTAATATAATTGATAATTCTTTTCTTTTATAAATTCGAACGAAATTCTACTGGTAGAGGGTTTGACATAAAATTCTATGTCTCTTATAATACACGTTATCGTAATATCGTCGTAATTTTGTTTGACATTCAGGGATACGTTTAGTGCATATAATTTTCCTTTCCTTTGAATCTTGAAAAAAGTTTATGACTCTTAGCTTGTATTTTATCTGAACTAGTAAAATTTTAACAAGTAAAGGAAAGACATTTTATTGTACTTTGTTGAAATAAACTCTGGTTGCAATCGTGCGAAACCATTATCTTTTCGTCTCTCTGATAAATAACGAAATTGCTGTTAATCGGAGGCAATTATTATCACATTAATTGCATTGACGGTATACGTCATTAATATATAGCTGTTCGGGAGAGGTGCATGCTTCGACACGAACTCCTCGTATGCACACGCGACGAAACATTGGCAAATCATCGACACTAAAGTTCGTTGATTCAATTTATTTTCAAAAAAAAGGAAGGGCTTCGTGACTTTCCTCGTAAAATTTTATTTATAATTACATGCTACTTACAAAGATAACCATTTGCAGTCGGCGTATGATAAAAATAAGTGTTACAAGTTAAATAAAACGTTGCGAATCTTGTCGATTAACTACGATCGTGAACATAGTAACGAACGCATAGCGACGAATGACTGTAGTCATCGATAGTAACGAAAGGGCTGCACACCAGCACGATCTTTTTTCTTCGACGTATGAAAGAAATATTAAACACTGGTAAAGGCTATCGAGATATAAGAGTGTATAAATTATAACTCTCGAAATCTGCGAGATGTCGCAGCAGAACGTTTTTCTTTTTTCCTCAAACGACTATCGTAAATTATCGTTAACGTATTATCGCAATGCAGTATTGGTAAATAGTACATAAACAATTCATATTAGCGTAATACTACGATATAATGCTACACGTTAAATATTAGTCGAATTGAATTAATCGTCAATTGGACTAATATCGCCTCGATATTCTTACAATAATGCAGTATTAATCAACGATGGTCTCCCTAATATGTGATTGTAGTACCATTCATCGTGCATATCGATGTAAAAAAATAAAGAACGTGTCGCCTTTAAAAAATGAGTTTTACATTATCCCCTCGTTTATCCGTTTGTAAGAGAAAAGGAAAGCAATTATTGTCAAACATTGTCTTAACAATTTAACGGCTAAGAATATAAATTTTTTTATAAAGGGAAATAATATTTATATTTACGATCAATTTATGTACATAAACACTTTGTGCAAATTACCGATTACTCTCCCTAAAAACTTTAAATTTACAATTATGTTGAAATTTCTATAACGACTACATCTAAACGCAAAGATCAGTCTGTCTGTTCATTTATACAAAACGAAAGAAAGGGATAATATATTTCAAACGACCATCCTTGAAGTTTCAATGTCCAGAGATGGTACGACTGATGCTTGCAGTCGACGTTTCCAAGTATAATTCCACTTCAGACAGAGATGTCGATACTCGACGCAACACCGATGTCCAATTCGATGTTTTTCAAAATCGTTGAATCTTGCATCTTTGGCGAACTTAAATTCAAGACAAATTTTAAATTTAAAAGTATCGAAGAACTTGATCTGAAAGTATAACATGGAAATGTCAGGTGTAGAAACGAGTTCTTTTTATTTTTAATTTCGTTCTCCAAAACTCAATATTATTGTTCGTAACTTTTTTCATAAATACTTTTGAGCCGATATTTCGATTTCTCACAGTAAAATGAAGTTTATTTTTTATTGGGAATATGTTTCTACTGAAAAGTAAGAGTAGATTAAGAGTAAGTTAGTTTCCAGCTAAAAAATTTAGAGCACGTTGAAATTTCAATATTCGTAATATCGATGATATTATTTTTTTATACTGAAATTTTAATCAATCCTCTGTTAAAATTGTTGCCATTGAAGAACACAAAAATTTAAGGACAAATTACTTAATTCTGAAATTTACTTAATTTTGAAATTTTTCATTTAATTGAATAACAATATCCAAAATATAAAATTAAATATCCCATCAGTAACTCAACTTAAATTGCTATAATCATCTATACTCCCAGTAATACTACTTGAGGATTAATTATAATGTTCTTGTTCCCCAAGAGAGAGAATGTACGAATTTTTGAACAGGATTGTAAGCGTATGGTAATGACAAGATCGTTTCATTTATTAAAAAATAAAGAAAGAAGAAAAATTGGATTACAAATGGAATTAAGCAAGTTTGTCCGAAGTGTAGAAATTAGGGCGTATCCAAATTTGGATGAACCTTGCGAAACAAAGTTCGTCTCGCTGTGTTTCGAGCGGAAAATTTGCGCGGCCATTGCAACTTGGACTCGCGTTCCAAGAGAGAAAATAGTCCAGACTAGCGCGCACAGCAACGACAGGGCGCATGATTTATGACGACTATTAAATAGAACCTATATTTGTTCCATCAACGACGCTCGGTCAATTAGGAATTAAATATGGTTCGGATATTTGCGAACTTGTTCATTATTCCCCTTTTTTAACGAACAATATTTCAGCGATAAATTATTCTTACGATCTTTGATTCTAACTGTTAGTAAAATGTGAGTACATTCTAAAGGATTTTTCGCTACACCGAGGCGTTGGAAATCTGATTGAAATTGAAACGATTTATGGCATGAGGAAAATGATTCGTAAATCCCTTGGAAAAATGGACGAACAATTTCGGACGAATGAACGACGATGACGTTTGGAAATTAGTTCTTTTAGTATATGGTACATTCAGATACTCATTATTGATACCATAGAAATTGAATTATAGTAGAATATAAAGATATAGCCATTTCAATGAAAGAATTGAAAATCCTGTCGACAACGGGAATTATAAAAATAACACAAACACGCATACACGCACACAAGAAAAAAAAAAAAAGAAAAAGATATGTATCAAGAGATCTTGCTTGGTCGCTTTAATTAAATAGCCTATTTACAAAAAAAAAAAAAAAAAGCTGAAACAGTCCACCTTACTTAACTTGAAAGAAAATTAAACGAAAGCACACTTTACACGTTAAAGAAAGAAAAAAAGCAGATTGAGTGGATGTATGAGTTTCTCTTATCCTACATAACGAGGTCAAGTGTATTCCTTAACAAACTAAATATACCTGAAGAGAAATTTCTTTACACTTTCATATTTCTTATTTTTCTTTTTTTTTTTTCTTTAATGGTAATATAGTATTAAATAGTATCCTATGTAGTATATTAAACAACATCCCTTTGCAACGTATTTCTTTTTCTCTGTCAAATTTCCACATTACCTTCGTAAGTCAGTCTGCAGCTACCACGTTTTTAATACACGCGATTATTACTCGGGCGCTGTTCCGTGTCGCGCAACGTGACAAATTCCTTTTCGTCGGCAATTCGCGAAAACTTTCTAGCGGAAACGCAAAGCGCATTTCCGGTTCCATCGTCGAGCGCGCTCCGACGAACTTCATTCACCGTGCAATTTCCACACGATCCGTGTTTCCAACGATCGAAGCGACCGGGAAGTTCACACGCAAATCGTTGGCAAACGTCACGAACCATCTTTCATCAGTATCCGACATCTGCAACCGCGCGCCGAAACCAAAAGTTTTCCATTGAAATTAAAGGTTTTACGCAACGAACTGTCGGAAGTACGAAATTACAAGGCATTAAACCGTCCTCTCTCCGTCTCGATCGTCCCGATCGTTTATGATAAATATTACTCGGATATGCATGAAACACCTGACATGCTATTAGATACAAGAAGCTTTGTAAGCGACAAATAGCAGGGTCTGTGGAATTGCAACGTGCGAGGTGCATCAAGTTCTACCCGTGAGTATGCGTTTATTCAGAAATACAGATATATAGATGTACAAACCGCGGTGTTCATCTACTGAACGCTGACGTG
>KQ436043.1:176840-190481 GCA_001276565.1 Melipona quadrifasciata | reverse complement strand
CGCTGACGTGTAAAGTGTTCGGATAACTCGTCGCCATGACACAACTTACCGAGGGTAGTTTCTCGCGCGAGAATAGATTAATAGATTAATAGATCAATGGATCATGGCGTAGACGTAAACGTGTATCTCGTTTTATACTTGCAGTTTGTAGTCTCAAGTATTTTTCGGTCTTTTTTAGTCTTTTTTTTCTTCTTTCCTATTACAGGCAATAATGTAATAATTCGAAAGTAATTGGAGAAACGTTCCTTTATCTATACATAGTGAGAACAATATTTTTAATAGCTTTGTTAACGCATTACGCGCATACGCATTACGTTTACGCAATAGTTTTATTAACGTGAAATCATAACAAATAAACGTACGCAATTATAAATATAATTAAGCGAATCTGGAGGAAATTTAATTCAAGTTATATCGCGGATTTCCTCTCTTCGAGTAGAACCAATTTCGAGTAATACAAAGTATCTGTCCCGGACAAATTACACTCGGCTCTCGAATCGATCTAACGAACGATAAATTTTCGATATCAATGACGTAACTCTTCAGCTACAATCATCGAGGTCAACGAATATCGGATCACATAACTTAAAGTTCTTGCGCAGACTTTGTAAAAATTTACACTTACAACAGCACACGGTAAATACAAAAACTTAAACTTCACTTTTCAAGCCTTATATTATTGAAAACAGAAAATATTACAAATAGAAAATTATTATCATAAACAGGGAACATTACAATTTACGCGAGGGAACGTAAATTCGACGTAAAAATCATTTTTCCAGCATTGAATTCAATCCTATTATAATTTACAGATCAAGACAACGTGTAGGTTAGACAGATTACTATCTCGGGAAATTTCGAGTAAGATCTGTTACACGAGTCTAAATTTAACCTTTCAAATGGTTCATTTCAGTTAACTATCCTGTCAAACAAAATTCTTCTTACGTTAAAGATGAGAAATCATCTAGAAGTGCCGCAAGCAAACAGTAATATACCAACGTCTTACAAATCGACCACAAAATCCATTGAATAACATCCTGCACGCCAGCGACTTCCACCTATTGATTTCTTCATTGAAAAAAAAAAGAAGCAGAAAATAAAGAGAAAAGAGGGGGGAAAAGAAAAAGAAAAGAAGGAAGGAAAATGGCAAAATTAAGATATTCCCTTTCGACACATCGACCACACACGATATTTCAACCGCAGTCGTTGCTCGCCACGATTCATTCGCGAGAGAGAAACAGTCGGATAGATCCGTTCGTTTCACTTCGAGCGTGCGACCGTGCCAATTTCTGCCACGTCAGTCACGTATCGCGCCATTTTTCTTTTAATTCGATGGCGCAATTTGCGCCGATGCGAGAGCGCATTTGGAAACGCAAGTTCACAAAAACGACTACTACCACGATCAATCTATCTCTCCTCGCGTCGTTAATGCGTATCGAGTGTCCTCATTTTCAGCATCATCGTCCTGCGTTGTTCCTTTCAGCCGATATAAAAATACATACATTCAATCGCCAACTATCGCGATCAACTTCCGCCTACCAACTTCCCCTCTCGATAATTAAATTCGATTACGTTATCGAACGCGATTTATCCACGGACAATTTCTTCGATCGAATTTGTCTTCTGCTCAAGGGTGTGTTCGATAATGGACTGAAAAAGAGAAAAAGAAACGTTGCAACCAACTTCCGCCTATCTTCCCTATACTAATTAAACAGCAATCTATCCGCGAACAGATCGGTCGAACGTGTCTTTTGTCCACGGATGCAATTATACCTCGCAAAAATGGATCGAGGAAGGAAAAAATATATTACGATCAACCTTCCTTCTTCCGCCTGGCTTTTCGATAATTATTCAAGCTCAATCTGTCCGTAGACAGTTTCTTCAATCGAATTCTTCTCTCTCTCTCTCTCGCTCGCTCTCTCTCTCTCCACTGATGCAATTATACATTCCAGGGAGGCGGATCGAGAAAAAAAAGAAAAAAGAAAAGAAAGGAAAAGAAAAGGGAAAACAAAAAGAAGAGGAACTACTCTGTAGACGCCGGCGTGTAAATGAAACGCACAGGCCGACGTTGCACGCTGATACCGGAGTGGTAAGCATCGGTGGCACGCATGCTCGTTACAGAACCGCAAATTCGTTTAAACGGGGAGAATCATTAAGCTCCGCGCAAGTAAGAACCAATCAGGTTTGGACATCGGATTTTTGCTCGGAACGTGTTCCCCGCGGTACGAATATACACGTAAAAAAGACCAAAACAAAAAAAAAAAGAAAGAAAAGAGAAAGAAGCACGAGAGAAAGATAGAGAAACCAGGCTGTGTCCCCCGCACAAGAAACTAAGAGGCGGCGCAAGGGAGGGGGGAAGAAGGATGCGAGAATGAAACAGCATATTGAGGAGACAGGCTCCGGTGTTCTTATTTGAAAATTAATTTGCCGAGAGATAGAACGACCAGTTTTTCAGCGGACATTTTGCTGCATCCTTGCGCCCCAGCAACTAAGACGTCCGTCGATTTCTTCTCGATTCTGCGCCCCGTGCATCCTTTTCACTCGTGTCCGACGCGTGTGATAATTGCTTCCCGTAGACTGCTTCGTAGAAAATGTGTCACAAGCTCTACTATATCATTCCGCGTGACGCAACCGCCTTGCACCGATCGTGCGTGACACGAAAACGACTTACTGAAAACTCGTACGTTTCTATCGAAACGAGCAAAGTACGATCGCGCCGTTTGTTTCATCAATCCTCAACATCACCCCTCAAGATCCTCTGTCGAAACTGACCTTTCGTCTCAGTTCTCGGCCAAGTGTGCAGTTACCGGTAGAATTCGTCGACGATCATTGATCGAATGAAAATTGCTCGGCGAGATCGGAGGATTCGTCGGCAAACTCGTGCGGATCGCGTGAAGCACGCGAATTCTTACACCGCGGAACACTTCGCCGATCTTCCCTCTTTCCCATCTTTGTTCTTTTAACAATCGACAGAATTGGTAAAAACTGAAATCATCCAGTTGCACCCGGTCACGCAATCGATCTCAAATTCAGCGCGATCTAAAGCTGTCAGTGTGAAACAACTGAATAGTTTCTTCCCCGTTCTTCATCCATTCTATTTCCCTTGCCGAGGGATTCGAGATTACCGGAGTTGGAACACAATCGTCACCTATCCTCACCTACCCCAGGGGATACTTGCAATTCCAACTCCCGATTTGCCGGAGCTTAAGCAAACAGGTACGATCGTTACGAATCTTCTAACACGTTCTTCTTGTCCCCGTGTTCTCTTTCAATGGACACCATAACCCGTATTAGCTTTCTCGAACGCCTCGAGCTTCCTCGAATATGCGCGCGTAGCTCAATTATCGCGCGAAGAGTGCGAGGTTGGCACGATCATCGAAGGAATTTGTTTCGAGATCATGCAACATTCGCGTCGCGAATCGGCGAACGTGAGAAGATACTATCCTTCGCGAGTAAAATCGTGTCGTCGTATATACGCGTATATCGAGAGAAAGAACAGTGATCGCCGATACTTGTCATCCGTCGCGAACGGAACGAAAGCACGTTTAATTGGAAAGGAGAGAAACGACGAGCCAAGAGGCAAAAGAACGAGAAACTTCAATGTAGCCGGAGGAGAGGTTGGTTGGTCGTAGATTGGCAGGTTTTACAGCACACGACGTTACTCGATCGTCGAAAATACTGTCGAACGATCTCGTTCACGGGCGACTGAGCATCGGCAACCGGTCGGTGACCATCGTCTCTCATAATCGTACGAACGAGCTCCAACGTGCGTTTCTCGTTTCGAGTCTGTACAACGTGTTATTATTCCGGACCGAGAGAGTGAGAAAACTACGAGAGAGAGAGAGAGAGAGAAAGGGGGTGAGGAAAAGAAGGGGGTGGAGGAGGTGGGGAAATATTCATCGAAAGAAACAAATTGAAAGATAAAAGATAAAAACGGAAAGAGAAAACGGAACACGGGAGGTGAGAAGAGGATCGACGAGTTGAAGGACATGCAAGGACGAAGGATGCCCGAGGTGTTCATTGTCCATGAACCCTGGCATCCCACGATCCGCTCGCAAAAACCTTCATGACTTTCTTGCTCTCTCGGTCAACGTGAAAGGAAAAAGGAAAGAAAAGGAAAACAATAACGAAAAGAAACCCGCGGAACACAACGCGTATTCTCTTTTTCTCGTTCTTTCTTTCTTTCTTTCTTTCTTTTTTCTCTCGCTCTATGGATTTTGCTTGCGGTTGGATCCCTTTTGTGTTCGAAACACGAGGCTCGAATCACAACGCTGTTGTCCGAACAGCGCCAAGGGACCATGGAGCATCGATTCTCTTCATCGATCGTCCGTGAACATCCTCCTTTATCAGTCGGTGTGTGGCTCTCGTACTTATTTCTTTCCTCGGTGTGTCGAAACGGCAAGAAAATTTAATTATTTCGAAGCGACGATTTACATTACGTTGACGACTAAAATTTCGACTTGCGATTTCCTTGCAGTTGTCGGAGATACAGACGACTCAGAAACTATAATCAACGTAAGTTACTCGTGCCGTGTAATCGTTGACAAAGCAGTTCAGTCGTTATTACACGATCGTTATAATATAATTATCACTGTTACAATAACCAAACTGTTCTATCGACTAATAGTTCCAACACATTGACCGCCAGGCAGGAACTTGCGTTTCCACCCCAACCAACGATAGAACAGCTTCTCAAAGACGTATGCTTGGTATGGAAAAATGTATCCTCAATACAAGAAACGCTAAAATTATTTTAACTCTTCGATAAAAAAAAATCTTATTTTTTACATTAGTAAAAAACCGATGAAAAAGATAAAAAACGAAATAAATATTAATGCGGGTAAGATAATATGCCGGCGCGTTGATAACAAAAGCATATTAAGTTGTCTTTGTTTCGTGAGAAGTGACTTACGCTGATTGATTTCTGAGCTCTTCGTAGTAACAGTGAGATTTTCCACAAGCGTTCTGTAAATGTCAGATATTTTCGATCGGACGAAGCATATTTCTATTTTTCTAGATCGACGAATCGAAAGTGTTGCATCCGCGCTTGATACGCTTGTCCATTAAATCGACGTTACGTAAATGCGTCTGATAATTACAACACAGATTATCTCGATTGACTGATGAATTTTAGTCGTTCGATGATGCAACGTCTGAGCGGACTGATGGGAGAATGCTCATGGAACAGAGAACGTTCTCCGTGCTCGTTGCTTCCCTCCTTAAAAAGATTCTCTACGCAACACGCTTCTTTTTCTTCTTCTTCTCCTTACTCTTCTTTTCCCTCCTCGCCATAGTCATTTCTCTTTGGGTTCGACCTGTTCTTCCAGACGTTTTACTTCACTGACTGGTCGGTAATCGATCTGAAATCAGAAAAAAAGATTCAACCGGAGTTAGCGATGTGTTACGTTTCAGCGCACCGTTTCGCTCGTGAATCGCCAAAGTGGAGGAACATTCTATGCTCGCCTTCGGTAAGCCATATCGATCCGATCGTTCTAAGCTGTTGCTAACAGATCGTGCGATACGATGGACGTTTCAATTCTGAACTTATATTTTTATAAATGTCACAACCAACGAAGTAAAAAATTTAAACGCAAACATATTTTTGACCTGTTGAAAATTACAACGAGTATTCTACTTTGGACGTGGCGCGAATAATGAATTTTACTATTTAAATATCATTGCCCGCATTAATGTTGAAAATATCTCTATCGGTTGAAACGAGGCATCTGAATCTAATTCAGTAATCAAAAGGTCAGAAAATAAATGGTTCATCAATCGTACAATTATATGAGATTTGATAATTACATACACACGCTAATTTTATCGTTGCACATTGGCTTTTGAAACTTTAGTCATGATTTAAAATGTTTTCAATTCAAATACATCTTGATGAAAATAGCAAGGATCTTTCTTATTTTATAGAAATATCTCAATATTTATCTTTAATGAAGTCTTTAATAAAAAAAATTGTTCGTAGCAGGATATCTTTATACGCTGAGATGTTCTAGGAAGAAAACTTTGGAGAGAGATTTGGTTTTCTAATTATTGAACGTAACTCGCTGTTTTTTAATTATTAAATAGTGACGATAAAAATCCAACTCTGTTTATGGAAGATTTAACAGAGATAAAACATAGCTAGATTGTCCTAGCCAATTAGCGTGATGTTGTATCGATAACATAAATATTAATGTGCAGAGATATTATTATTAATGGAATTATATGACAGTAAATGAAACATGCAGACTAACGAACATTCCATAAATTTTATAAACGTCCGAAATATTAATGATCTATCCATTTGATTTGTTTTTATAAAATGAGCAACGTATTTTAGTAGCAATTGAATTATTTCGCGATTACTTTTAATTATTTTCATTCTATAAATTAATATTGACGTATTCACTTGATAATAATAACTTTATTACGACGTTGTAAATAATGAATAATTATCCAACACGTTCGTTCAGTATTGATTAGATAGAAAGGAAGAAGGCAAGGAATGAAACTTGAAGTACATTCTCAAACGTAAGCATCATAAAATAACATTTTACGGAGTTCAGATCATACGCATACTTTCCAATGTTACAGTAAAAGTATCGTCAAATAATATACGACGTCGAATAAAAATCTTTTTCACTCAAAATCCTTATGCTCCGAAGGAAGAAACGTTTGTTACAGTCGTATCACAGTAATTTTATCATGAATCGCTCGTAACGAGGATGAACGGAAGATTATCAAAGAACAATTGAACAAATCTACGAATTCGCAAGTATCATCGGCCAAATACGCGGCCATTGAACGTCGTCCGCAGAATCAGAAAGCAGCGACAATGGCGTCTGCTAACCGAACGAAAGGTAGCAGAACGCGCCCTCGTTCCTAAGGATCCTTTAATCATGTCCAAAATAGAGTAGGAAATTAAGTTTTCTTTTTTTTTTTTTTTTTTTTTTTTTTTTTTTTTTTTTTAACTCAAGAGCAGCGATGCCGTGGTCTTATCCAGCGGATATTAAATTCACCGGCGAGACATTTCTTATGCGAAAATTTTGCACGCCGAACATAGGGCGGAAACCTACCACGAAACATGACTTTCAAAGAGTCGACTGGTCGACGAGCGCGCACGGCCGCAACCCACGGACAGGACAGAGACGAAACAGAGCGGGAGCAGAAAGAGAGGAGAGGAAGAACGGACCCGACAAGAAGAGGGCAGGGAAGAAAAAGGGAGAAAAGAGTGGAACGCTGAAACGACAACGAAAGGGACGTGGTGCGTCTTGACGAGGAAAGAGGAAGAAAACGAAGGCAAAGAAAGGCGAGGAGAAAGAGAAGATGAACGCCGGCGAAAGAGGAAGAACCGATGAAAGAGAGAGAGAGAGAGAGAGAGAGAGAAACGAAGGTACCGGGGGAAGGCTATATTATGCTTGCTAAAGCAATGTTACCAACTCGAGAACTGGCGAACTAGCCGACAGTAAAATCCATTTTATGTCTCCCTCGTAAAGCCAGTCAAATGAAACCGGGACTTAGTTTTCATACGTGCACCCGTCACCCACCCATTCACCCACCCGGCCAGAGACCAGACCTGGTTTCCTGCTCCGTTCCACACACCGTCCCTCCGAGAGGGAGGATCGTGGCTGACTTTTTCGGTAGTCTAGACACGTTGTTCCTCCTCAACGTGTATGACACATCGCGTCGAACCGACGGTATTGGCTCTCTTTCCGGATGATTTCGTTTCTTTGAGATGCCTTGTCTCTTATCGAGACCATTTGTTACCGGAGTGTATGTGACGAATGTGGTAAACAATACGGGGAGGGTAGCAATGATCGGCGGCTGGCTGGATCTCAAAAATTAAGAAATTTTTTCTTTTTTTTTTAATATTTGTTCTGGTTCTTCAAGTTTGCGAAAAGTTGCACTTTTACAAGTTGGCTGAAATTTGTATGAAATTGCTCTCAATTCCTTTTTATTGGAGCAATCGTTGTAGAATAGCAGCATTGAGGGTAAACGAGAGATCTAGTGATGGTAAAATAATTTATGAAAGAATTTGTATAAACGCGAATTTAATGTTAAATTTTCCCCAAAATGTTTTCCAGATAATTTATCAAGTAATATCAGAGTCATGAAATATTACTAGATAGTAACTAGACTATATTATATTACGCTTTTTAACGAAATTTAACGTTTCGAAAATCCGCAGAGTGCAATCAAAAACTACATCAGCGATCCACGCGATCTAGCCCCTTTCACACACGTTCGTTGCAACAAGAAATCACACGTAACAATTATACAAGGACAAGAACGTCGAGAATTCGCGTGTACGGCGAAAGAATCGACTAAAAGACGAAAGACAGAGAATCCTAGCGAAACGGAATCTCGCTTGGCACTAAAACTTGGCCGCGTCGTAAAACGAGTCTCGTCGACGTATAACGTACGCCTGGGAAAGCATCGCAGCGATAAAGACCACCCTCTATTGGACGGATCGACGAAACGGACGGACTTCAAGGATTTTCGTCGACGTTTTTCTTCTCCCACTTTCCTTTTACTTTTAAAGAGTCGTTTTTAATCGTCCTCCCGATAATCGAGCCGTGGCCAAACGCGGCCTTTAAAACCGATCCGTGATCGAGCATAAAAACGCCGAAAATGAATATGCGAAGCGCAAGATACGCCGTTAACTACCTTATTTTTCGTTGAACGATTCTTAGAATCCTTTTTTGGAACTTTCTGACACCAGAAAAACCTGCCGCGTTTTTTGAAGAAGTGGGCTGGCCGCTGTGCCTCGTAAAAAATCTCAAAATCTGGCGCGTAAGGTGTTTACCCCTTATTTAACTCGTTCTCCGCGTGTGTTTCGGTGAGCGTTATGATTGGCGTCGTGGTGATTGCGGTTATGCAGGTTATATTTTCGTCGTAAGCCTCGTGCATGTATTATTTACCTTGAACGTTGTCCGAAACTACGACATTGTAGTTTAAACCTTGCAATTTAAGCGATGATTGCTACTTACGGCGCATTTCGTTCTAGAATTTTAAAATAATATCAACGGTGAAATTTATAATTAACAGTCGATAGGAAAAAACTTACGAGAAAAATGTGGCAATAAGAAAAAGAATGAATAAAATTGGAATCTTTCTGAAATATCATCGATTGAAGAAAAATGTGGCAATAAGAAAAAGAATGAATAAAATTGGAATCTTAATGAAATATCATCGATCGTATAATGGAGAAAATTTTTCAACGAATTCTCGACGTTCAACTTGGAGAGCATCAGTCGACACGAGTATTTGCACACATGTTGCCCTCTTTCTATGTACACCGGCGAAGAAATACGATACACAATCTCGTTAGTATTAAATACTGTGTCGTTCTTTTTAAACAACGCCTTTAACGACACGTCGTTAAAGAAAATAAATTATACAGCCCTTTGCTCGTATCTTTCTTCGCGGAACGCTTGTCTTAATAAAACTGCTTCAAAAAATATGGTGAGTAAAAAGGGTGGAGGGGCGGAACGGGGAAGAGCAAAGAAGGGAAGAAAGAAAGAGTGAGACTAAGTGTTTTGAAAGAAAATCGATTATAGTATCTCCAGTGCTTCATCGCTGTATATCGCTGTGTAGAGAAGAGAATAGGGGGTGAAAACGAAACGGAAGGAGGATTTCGCGTATCTCGTTGCACCGGAAAGTCATAAAAACGAATCGTAAAGCCACGGGACAAGTCCGTGGGTTAAAAACGGGACGCGCGGTGAACGTGCGAGGTGTGCAAAATTAATTCGGCATCCTTTTTAAATGAAATTTCAATTTCATTTATGGATCATTTAAACAGCTTCTATAACTTCAGGGATAGAATAGAGTAAATTGGGCGAACGAATGCGTAAATCTCGTGTCATTCGTTACAAATATAACTTACGAATGATACGAATATCAGTCAGATAATCTTGTGTCAAGAAACAAAATTTTTCGGTTTCATCCAAGATTGACAGGGTGGTCAAAAGTTTTGAACGATAGTACATAGATCTACAGACTTGTCAAATACTTTTGTGAGCCAAATTTTGTACGCACGTATAAATAACTTTCGTTCACCATTCGTGCGAAACAAATTTGAGTTTGAAACGATTTTAGAAAATTAGAAAGAAGCTGCTTTCGTTCGATTCCTTTGACGAGACTTGCAAGATTCGATCAATTTTTTGAGTCATCACTGTAGTTCCACAATTACCCGAAGGGAATCCGTCCCTGAACAAGTAAGTGTTAAATAATTGAATAGCTTTCATTTTCCTAACGCGTCGTTGGATTAATCGGCATAATGATTGCGAAAAAAAAGACCTCTCAATTACACACCGCGTAGGGGGAAGCTGCGAACAGTCAGACGCGTCAGACGAGCGAATAATCTTGGTATCGATTTAAAGAAAGAAAACGATACGGTTGGTTCAGCTTCTTATATATATATATATATATATGGGGTTTTAACATCGGAGCCGGCTCGTAATTACAAAGTCGTAAAAGCTCGATCGACGTCCGCGGGTTGAGATGAAACGGCTAAGCCACAAGAAACACCGAACGACGATAAAAGAAAGACGGAATTACACGGCGGAGGGACAGAGCAACAGGGACAGCCTACGATTACACATCGCTATATACATCGCTCCTCACGTTCCATTCGTTTGAAAAGTGGCCCTCCCTCGTGATTGGCCATGAGATGTCTCATAAAAGTATAAATTATAACTATGCTCCCTCCCAATCTCCTTACTCAACCATGTGATACCTCAGACGTCCTGTAGATTGTTGCTCTTTTCAGCCGTCGTTTCGAGACTTTGGTAGAAATTTGAACGAACGAAAAAATTGGAATGTTTCTCTCCAGTGGACGAACGAGGCGTAAGTCAGAATTTAAATACATTTAAACAAATGAGAAGAGGCTCGCAAACTACGGATATGAGCGGACAATTGAATGATTTTCCGATAAAGACTTTCATTCGGCGAATAGATCAAGGTAGATGTCAGTGCGAAGAGAGACGGTTCGAAAGGTCATAAAGAAGATCTAAAGAGAAGAAGACACGTTTAAGAGCACACAGCTAAGATGGAAACGGGCTACAGTGGTTGCGGAGCCGGTGGATAGAGGTATTTATCGTCTGCAGGTAAATGCTTCGTGAATTCTCACTTCTACCCCGTTCGCGTCGCCCATGAGGGAGCACAAAGACCATAAAATCACTACGAATGCTTCAAATAATACGTATCCTGGTGTACAAGCTTCAGCCACAAATCGATCACTTTTCCGTCGCGTTCCTCGCTTTGCTTTTTGCAATAAATCAGTGACAAATACTTGTGCATTTGGAGGAAATTTAACGACGTAGAAAAATTGTGTAAAAATATTCAATTAACGCTTAACCTTAAGATTCACCCTCGTAATATCAAGTTTGTGGATTGTACATGCAATAATTTCTTATTGTGCGCGTACGAAGGAAAGATAGTGCTCTTTTGAAAAATAGACTTTGCATAAATGTGTAATCATTGAAACGAAAAGACAGGCTTCTTTCTGAAATACATCCAATTTTTTAGGGTTTAATATCTATAATATGCCATTCAAAATAGACGTACTAATGTCTTCTTTCTTGAAAAGAAAAAAATGTTTCTTTCTCTGCAATTTATTTCCACCCTCGGTGGTCGATCGCAGTCCGCAGTTACAGGGACACTCCGTACATTAATTAAACGCGTCGAATCAACACAATGGCGATCCCCGACAACCGATGATCAAAACTAATACCAGCGTACTTGCTGCGAGAAGTGTCCGAGAGGCGCGTTCAATTTTCCACGTGGTCTCTTTTGAAATCCCGAACGACGAAGTAAGGAGATAGCCTCGAGGAAGCGATCAACCACTGGCTCTGCTCGAATTCCCTTCGGTTCTATCTTCGCACGGCGCGGACACGAATCTGCACGCAAATCGTGCATTCCTCTCGCTCTCGCGATCGATCCCTCCCCCCGACGTCTCACAGACCAAAACCTTAAAAACCGAGCACGAGAGAGGAGCGTCGATGAAAATCGGCAACGATCGCGGGTGGCCATTCGGTTTTCGTTCGGTCAGAGGAGAGAGGATCATCATCGGCGGATCAGGGGAGGGGGGTGGCCGGTGTGTTCTTTTCATTAACGAGATACGCGTACCTTGGGTGGACCACTGGCTGGATGTGACTTGGTTCTGGCTGGCCAAAGGTAGGCGAGCTCGACGGACGTCGTATTTCATAGAAGCCCGGCTGTATTTTCGCGCGTATGACTTTAACTGTCGATGCGGACTTCGCTTGTATTTCTTCTCAAGTTTTACTGACGCTAGGTCGAACCGCTCCGAGCCGTAAACGTCAGTCGTCGGTAAAGCCCCGTACGGCTGCTTGTCAGGTTCCTTCTTTAACCTTCTTCCTCGGCTGCTTACATCGTCCTCCCTCTCACCCCCTCGTGCCCAAGTCGCGCCACCGTGTTCAGCACACCGTTGTCTGCCGCTTCGAGATCCCGAGAAATCGTCCGGTTTTCGAACGGCTCCTCTCCTCCTCCTTTTTCCCCCTTTTTTTTCTCCTTTTTCCCCTCCCATCCTCGGCCTCGTCCGAGGGTGGCTGATTTCGTGGCGTTACATCCCGCGATTCAGTTCGCATCTGCCGGTTTATTTAACCGTGCAACGTGTCGACGAATCACGTAGCCATCGAATCAACCTTGGATGTAAATGCGCCGGGCTTTTGGAGCTGAGAACGAGTTGACAGGTTCTTTGTTTCGGGCGAGGTACAAACTGGAGCTGCGGAGGTTGTGTTTGTCTCGTCGATTTTTTCGGAACGAAAGGGAACTGGAACTAATCGCGATTAGAATGCGAAACTTCGATCGGAGAAACTGAAGTAGGAAGCGAGGAGTAGGAAAAAGTTATCTACAACACGATAAAGTAAATCGATAATTTTAATATCAACGAGCAAATAGATCTGTGAATCTGTGCGTTTAAACTGAAGAGACGACGAGTCAAACATACAGAAATTGCATCTACTTGTAAAATCGAATTGAATGATGAAACGACTCGATCGATCGATAAACTGATCAATTTTATTTACTGTCGTTTTTATTCCAATAGGAATAAAATATTGTCAAATCGATCAATACAAAATCGTAAATTCACGTTACAATTAAGAATCGTGAAAGAATTTTCTTGGTGTCACACAACGATATTCGGGTAGTGTCGTAAAAAGAGGATGAAGACAGCTTCCCAGGCTCGTACGAATGGCACCAGAGTAAATCGTTCAACTTTAGGATCGATAAAATAAATCATTTCTAAACACACCGAAGTGCAGCGTCGTAAACACCGTTACTATTTTAAAGTCGAGACACATTGCCGACTACCCTGGAATTTAGCGCGTTTTTATAAAATGTTGCAGTGGTTTCATGAAGCGAAAATCAGCAACGTGACAAAATTTGAAATTGACATAGAAAAATAACCCCCAAAGATTTCCATCGCTGATCTAGTATGCTAATTTCATAAAATTTCAATCGCTAATCCTACAAGAGACATAACATTATTTTCCAACTAAAATAATTGTAAATTAACGAAATTCCCTCGCTTCGCACACCATCATTCTTCACAATTCCAATCAGCTGACCCTGAGCTACATTTCCAACTGAAACAACTAAACATCTATCACGTATTTATTTCAT
>KQ436043.1:136329-150262 GCA_001276565.1 Melipona quadrifasciata | reverse complement strand
TTGCTTTGACAAAGCACAAAAATACATTAAAGTTATCAAACACGTCAAACTTTTTTTATCCTTTGCGATAAAATGAAACACATGTTGATAATAAACGGCAAATCAACGACTAGAGGTGGTAATGTCTGTTATCGTTTCATGAATTCAGCAAAATTCGTACGACCGATTCACCGATTCATCGACAGACGATGTGCGCGTCTCTGTATGTCTCTGTATGTCTTTCTTTTCCTCCGTTTCGTTTCATCCACGAAGCTTCAATACGCTTATTAGGTTGATTACGTGACCGTGAAAATAATCGTCGGTTAGATAGTTCGTTGCGTCTCGGCGTGTAACTATGTACTCAGTGTAGAACATACAAAAATAGAAATAAAAAATAGAAAAGCGAGAGTCTGAACGCGCGGCTTGCCCGACGGTTGTCAGCGTATCAAAGTGCAGCATTCGCGTATCGTGCGAGTCGCAGATGACATTGCATAAGTGAAAATCCGAGCCGCCGCGGGTGCGCGTGTTGGACTCAGCGATGGAACTGAGTGTACTCCAAATAGTTGAGCCTCCAGGTCAATTTCGAGTTTCAAACTTATTTATTTCTTGAGAAAAAAGGAACAGGGGTATTCCTTTTTCAGCAATATTTTTGGGAAGAGAAACTTACATTTTTTCAATTTTAAACATTTTTTAACTTTGCTCAACTTTTACGTTTGCTTGAGAGGCAAAACACACGAGGATTTCCAAATGGTACGTAATTTAGACTTTTTCGAGATATTTTTCATTTTCCAAGTACGACACGCGTACGTATGAAACATTTAGAAATCTCACTTTCAAACAAAGCCAACAGTTGAGAAGTCAACTAGTTGAAATTTTGAGATCAAATTTAAATTTGATATAAAGTTAAAAAATACATACTGAAAACGGTGAAAATAATATTTTCTTAAGTATCAAAATACATACAATACTAGAGGTCTGTGACAAATCCGTAGTGTAATTTTTAGTGTAGTCCAATTCTCTAATTAAACTGTAAAATATCTAAGTATTTTGTAACCATAGGCTTTTTTTCTCAAAAAATTAACGAGCCTGAGTGAATATTGAGCTTGATACCATCGTTGGTTGCATATACTATCGATGGTGTATACGCGAACCGGTTACGAGCCGATCACGAACCAGCAATGGTCATACATATACGTGCTACCCACCTATACGTGCAATTAAATTACTAATACATTTTGATTAAAAACATGTCGTATAACTGATTGACCGATTGACAAGCTGCAACGAGTGCATACGAATTGCACAAGAATTTCTTGTGCACGTGAGCCACGACTTGCTAATGCGCGAAATCTAATGGTAGAGAAGAACTAAAGACAACGTTGCAGGAGAGTTAGACGTACACTGTCAGACAGTCGTACAGTTGCTCGCGAAACTATTCAAACACTTTGTAAAAATATTTTATAATTGAAAAATATTTCGGCATTTCACTAACACTGTAGTGAGACTCTATCGCGATTATATTAGTCAAAGCCAAAACAATAAAAGTGTGATATAGAAATTAAAGGATATTTAACATAAGTAATGTAAGTGAGTGTAGAAAGTATTCGTATACTCGATTAAAACAATCATACAACTGCAATTTGAAATGAAAATTCTAAAATTTATTCACAAAGATAAATGAATAATTATAAAATCAAAATTAGTTTCATTTATCCATTTGTTAATCAATAGAGAATTTAGATTTATAATTTAAATTTAGATTGAATTTACTAGTACATATATTCTTCTTGCAAGAATATCTCAAATAATTCGACGTTACTATTTATTCAATTAGAAATTACACTGGAAGACAAATCAAATTGCAATTGCAGCTTTTCTAATGAAACACTAAACACTAAATGAAAATTCCAAGAGCCTTAAACAACCTTTCCTTTCTCTCGTTTGATGTTAATAATTCTTTCGTCATAAGACACTGTTAATGAACGTTTCATTGAAAGCTCATGTACGCTCCTCGTTTTTAATACCACCGAGGAGTACCGTTCCTCGTTCACTCTTGAAACGTCTCACGTACAATGTTTTCACATTATAACTGTTCCTCTGTCTCGCTTTCGCTTTCAATCTCTCCTCGTCATATCTATTTATGCATACGGCCACGTTTCATTTGCTTCTGTTTGAAACACGGAATTTCTCTTCTTGGCTCTCTCGACTCCGCCAGTTCTGTAGAAGTTGCGCAGAAAGGTGCAGTGTCAAGATAAATTCAATTTGCCACTACCGTTATAGACCCCGTCGACTCGCAACGAAACTGTGCGGCATGTGAACGCGATTGTTCGCCAGAATTAGACGGATGTAAGACACGTTGCGGTCGATCTATGATCGATCTCGAAAATCGAGCTATTCAAGCTAGAAATTAACTAATCAATTACCGTGTGTAAACGTGCGAGTACGCGATGTAGATACCGGACGCGATTTTAGATTTTATCGGCCGCGTTTGTCACAGACTGGGTATTTATAGAGCAACAGGATACAGAATATTTTTGGAATTCAAGTTTTCGAATATGTGCGAAATCTGTTGCAAATAAAATATTGTTGGAATAATATGATATGGTATATAGCATATCCATGGGAGAGATCATTTTAATAATGTTGGATATTTCTGGAAACTTGAATATGGAATTTGATGGTTCTGTTTATTGAATTCGAAATCGCTCTATTCTGGATATTTCATATTTCTACGTATTGCGTGTATTTCTGCAGTTTCAAATTTCCCAGAATTATACCCTGATCGCAGGAAATTTCGCTAGTTCAGCTAGTCAATCCACAAACAATTTCAAATTTTTAATATTTGAAATAAAAAATTCAACAAAGGTCGCTAATTATGTACTAATATATATTGTTATATCATGCGAATAAACATCTTGCAACCTCTATATCTTTATATTGGTTTCAAACTTTGCCAATATAGTCACGATAGTCGTTACGGTCTCAACGAAAATGTAAACCATAAATACCGAAATACTTTCGCGAGTGCCAGTGCCCACCCACATTAAAACACTCCCTCTCAGCGACAAAGTTAGAATCAAGAACAGAGTCAGAGAAATTAGAGCGAAAATTAGTGAATGAAAATTAAAAAATCAGTCACGTAATTCAAAGTAAACTCCGTCTCATTTCTAACCATTCTTGCGCTACAAGCCGTTTCAATGTCCACTGTGGACGAGTCTCGAAAGTTTCGCCTGGACATTCCAAAAGACCTCCCTCTCTGCAAAAATAGTTGCACGCACGACACGCCAGTACGTCCCTTTCTCAAAACAATAATCAATAACCTACAGAAGAACCGTTCAATTTTTGTCCCTCCCTCGAAACACCGACGAATCGATGAGTTCATTATGTCACTTCCCACGATGTATCCCCACTGGTTCCCTTGCTCTAGTCAGCCGTCATTGACGAAATTAGACTCGGCCGCGGGCTTTCTCGCCCGACTGTACCTAATGAGAGTTCACTTCTATCCGGATTCTCTCAATGTAACTTTCGCACACTGTGTGCAAAAATCCGCGACGTGCGTGCGTGTGCGTTAAAAGATGAATCAGATAGTTAGGTGCGTTGATGACTTGCCAGGCAGCGAGGACTGTACACGCGTCGCGAACCGTTTAGATCAACCGACACGCAAACCTGTCATCTTTTTGTGGCGACGGGGACGCTCGTGTTAGCTTCCATCCTACACCACCGTGTGCACAGTGTACACAGATACCAACTAAGCGGTTTCTGACGTTCGCGAAAAGGTTTTTCAAGTAAGTCGGATTGGTTACCAACTCGACCGACTACGCGCACGCTGCTGTTATATTACGGTTATTGTTCAATTCGCGATGTTAGTTGAAACGATTTTAACACGGCGATTTTGGGACAACTGTTTCATCGTAAAGTTTCGTATTTCAGACGATCAAAATAAAACTGTTTTAATGACATTTCACTGTCCGAAAAGACAGTTTCGTCTTAAACATCCTGTGTTTCAAAGTACCAACTAATTCTTGAGCCTTTGAAATTCGTATAATACAGTCCAGCAAGTCCGTATTTAAGTCGATAATATAATAATTGAGGAAAAATGAAAACTTTTACTTTAGTCTTCCAGATGACTAACTCGTCCAATGATCTCTCGCTCTGTATCGTGGATAGTAACTGACAAATATTTGCAGTGACGGTGACAGATTTTAAAGCGTCTCCAATTCTTTGAAACGTATCTAATAAATAGATTTCATTAAGTTGTTTGATTTCATGTGCTTCTATTTCGTAATCTGATCGAAGGAACCCTTAGTCAGTTAAGTAAAAAATAAACTTATTGGAGCAAAGGATTTTAGCCCTTAGTATCGTTTTGGAAACCAATTAGCAATTTAGACTTTTACATCACTTAACTTTGAAATTTTTAGAATGTTCATGCACTCTGGCAATTGTAGGATTCTAGAAATCTACAAAATGCATACCGCATATAAAATAAACAAATTCTTTTCAGAAGTAATTTCTTTAGTTACGTCCATAAAGAATTCGCAATCTGGTAATAAAATTCAACTAAATTGAAAATTTCAGAGTCAAGTCAACACGAAAGCCTGAAAATTCTCAACGAACAGCGCGAAGCAGTCATCTTCGTCTTATTCGAAATTTACTTGTATTTTTCCTACCACGTTTTCTTCACGCGTCAGGGAAAATTACTTTGTAACATGAACACTTCCTGCTCTTAAATTCTCTTTCCACGTGTTTCAATATTTAATCAATACCTCTGTCGTCAGTTTTTACACTACTTACTCGCAACATACATCATCGACAATATAATGACTGATATATCGTTAAAGGAATAAAAAATAGCGTAAATTACATTACTCAAGTTAAAACAAAACGCAAAATAAATATTTGAATGTTTGAAATAAAATAAAGCTATTTATCAGTGTTACTGTCCAGTTTACACGGTACCGCTACCTTGGCCCAGCATTCTTTTCGACATTGGTATAATTATTATACATGTGCATGTAGCAGTAACTACGACAATTAGTTGCAACGCGATCGTACATACATAATGCCGTTTCGCTGTAGAAAATCATTACCGCGTATTATCTACGTTTCGAATTGGTTAATCATTCCCGATAAACGAATAAGCCACGTGTACCGAACACTGCGATACTTTGACAAACGTTGTATGAGCTCGTAACGAATAGATATATATTAATAATATCTTTTCACGCAATACACTGTATCGAGAAAATGTCTCTTCCAAGAAAATAACTAAAGTTTTGAGTTTGACGACGCGTGACTATTATTTTGAATTATCACACGAGCTCTCTTCTTGTATATTAATTAATTCTCGCAGAACAACGATTAACAAATTGCGTCACAAACTTTGCATTCAATTATTCTAAACAGAATACTCTGTAACAACGTCGTCAACGTTTCATTATTAAAGAAAAAGTATTCCGAGTTGATATATCTCTAAATTCTTACGTTTTATGTTATTAAAGTATCAATGTACAAAATATTGCGAAGATGAGTCTTTCAAACTTCCTTCTGCCAGCCGCTGCATACTTTGCACATAGCTCGAGAAAGTAGGTAACTATATAACACATCTATAATTCTGCAAAGTATCCTTTCAAACTTGTTTCCCTCTCGAGTAAAATCGTGAAAATTTATAAAACCAAGATTACGAAACATATGACATTATGGGTAATGGAAATATTCCAGGAGCCTCGAACGAAGTTTTTACTTGTCGCTCTACAGGCACAAAATATTCATTTAAAATTCATTCGGAAATTAAATTTTATTCTACGTGTGTTTTATACTTTACATATCAATTACGAAATTACGAAATTTTAGATGTTAGTTTCTTTTAAATGACTGACATAGAATTTTTTGATATTTAAATATCAAATTTTAATAATTCAACTCTTGACAACTGACTTGGCGAAGACGTATTTTATTGAAAAAAAATTTCGAGCAACGTTTATTTCAACTTGCCCCGAATGTCCATAATTCTAGGAAGAAAGAAATCTCCATGACACAATCGCCAATATTAACAAATGACTTCATTTATCGTTCGACACGTGTGACTTATTGCCGTCGCACTTTTCACGTGCAAAATTTTCATAGATAAATTCCGAAACTTCGTATTACGAAGGAATCGACTCGAGCAATTGAAACTCCTGACGAAAGCTTTATTTGTTTATCAATGTATTGTAAATAACGCGGTTCTTATTATCATTGAAAATTTATGCAGATGATTTTCATACCAATGACACTGCATCTCTGAAGCAGGCAAGAGAAACCATTCACGATGACAGGCGACTCAATTATGCAGGAAGAATTTTTACGAAATTTCACAAAAATTGTGGAAAAAGGTGTCTCAAGCGAGAGCTCAATATATTTGTACACTGTCACTCGCAGGTATCTGCGTGTTATTAATATTATTGTTAAAGTGTTGACATTAATGACTAATTAACTGCTAAAAGTATATAATACTCATACCCTTGTCGTGATGAACGTATCCCTTTCCTTGTATATATAAATTATTTGTTAATCAACTTCACATTATTTAGCAAAGAATAAAAGCGATCGAAGAATAAAATTTACACGCATTTTCTCGCAATGAGCTGTAATTTCAATTTACAAAGTAACATTGAGATGCTGCACAAAGTGGTGCGATTAAATCTGAATTAAGACTGAAAAAGTTATAGTTGGCAGTTGAATTGTGAATCGAAGCACAGTTATCTATCGAATAAGTTGTAATATTGAATGAAAATTAATAAATTCTTCTCGTCGATTCGCTATTTTAATCTAAATTAATCTTCGTTGGAAAGCAGTTGTACGTGTTAAAACTAAAACACGTTTTACGACGCAACCGTTGCGCTTAGAAATAAAGTACTTGCTTATAGTCGGTCGACTGATTGACAAACAGTTGAAAATTTTATGAAAGAACAATCAAGCACGACGACGGAAAATCTGCGATGCATGGTTCGACGTGTGACTTTAAGGCAGGTGCATGTAAAATGCAATCTGATATTGCACCATCGTATAATTCATATTTCAATAATCGAAGATACGTCAGTCTCACGAACATGTGATAATAACTCGTGAGACTGCATGCGACTAAATACACCGTCGAGTCATTAAATTAATTCATCCGTGGAAAAATCAAATTTATATCTAATATTTTATATTTAATTTGCAGCACTACATTGACTCTAAAAATAGAGATGTCTCATTAATTCTAGAAAAAGTTCTGTTGTTGTAACTACGTATAATTGTAACGATATAATTCTTGCAACATTCTTTTAAATATATAAAAATTTTCCTACGAAATATGTATTTAGTTTTAAATATGGATTATACATTTCTTAATCAACAGACACGCTCGCTTTAGTTTTTGCAAAAAGTATAGTCCGCTCTTCTTCTCCAAGGAGGAGATGATATATTTTCACACGAAGTAACATAATGGAACCGTTAAGAAAATATATCTTTAGACGATACTTTAAACGTGCATACCGCGATAACGCTGAAACGTTTATCGGGCTGAGAGGAAGAGCATTCCCCGTTCTTTTGAAACGAGCCACCAATTTAATTTTCAGCCTCGTTTCACGAAATACGATATTGCTGCAACAACCCCTAATTAATTATACAAGGTCCCAATATGGTGATTCATTAAAGACGGAACAGCTCTGGTTGCCGTGAAAAGAGAGGGAGAAAAGGGAAGGAGAGAGTGGGAGAGAGAGAGAGAGAAAAAGCAAAGAAAAGAAAAGAAAAGAAAAGGAAAGCATCTCGATAAATCATAAGCAGACACCTGTCGCGTGGTAAACAGGTTTTCGGTGCAGCGCCCTTTCGTGCCAATCCAAAATTCCATGTCGATTTCAGGTTTTGGCCGCTGTCCTCGGCGTGCACGATATATATCCCCGTTGAGAAAAATCCGTTTCTTCGCTCGAGTGGGCGAAAATTCGCGACAAAGTATTAATCGGGTGTGACGTGGGACCGTGCTGACAATATTTCGAGAAGGGAACAACTTGTTCGTATAATTATCACGAGCTAACGACGCGAGACACACTGTGGGATGTCGAAGTATTGGAACACCAGCTTAATTAAACACTTCTCTCACGAACTGAAAGTCTCTTCATTTAATACTATATATATATATATATATATATATCTGTCACAATTGGCAAAATATACAATAAGTGTATGACTTGGTATTTTTTTCCCGATTGCAAACGTCATTTATCCCAATCCTAGATGCGTCAAGTCCGGTGACTTGCGGACGATAGAATGTGTATCAATGCTTTCAATAACCGTGAATAAGAGTGATTTTAAACAGACACGAAGCATTATCGCTGATGCAGTTGTTCACGCTTACGAAACGCCATCAGTCATAATCGTCTGGAGAACGAACGAGCTTTCGCAGTAGCGACGTGTTATTAATCTTTCTCGTCCCCGTGTTAATATTGGTGGAAGTCTACACGCGCGGCTGCATTCGTGTACAGTTCGCTGTATACATGTATATTATGCGGCAACGTCGAGCACCGACATTTCAAAAATTCCTACACATTTCTTGCTGACTTGTTCAATCATTATCATTTAAATTTCACCTTCTTTCTTGTTCTGCATAAATAAACATCACGGGCGACGGCTCATTAAAGTATTTACCCAGGGTGAATTTCTATCTCGGTTAAAAATTTCACTGGTATCGTAGACTGCGGATAAATGTATCAAAATAATCTGTGTCGAAAATTCTAACAACTTTCTTAAAAGTTCGGAGATTTCATCTTTTTCGAACGAAACAGATTTCTCCTTGTATTTTTCTAAGAAACAATATCATAATCATACGATTAATTAAGATTTCATTGCTATAAAAATAGTGAAATCAACTCGCTAGAAAAAAAATCACGAACTTCTTCATTTTATCATCAACCTGTATTTAGTTGTCTCTCAGTTAAAAGTACAATCAACTTTATAATACACGCGCACGTGCAATCACCTTCCAGATACGTCGAGCTACCACGAATTCAAAAAATGAAGGGTATGATCATATACGGCGACCAACAACCAAGAAAACCAAAAGCAAAAACCCGACTCACTGGTTCCTCGTAAAATAATTATCTCGGAGTTCCAGCATGTTAGCATACGTTTCATGCATATTAAGAGCGCAGGAACGACGCGCGAGAGCTATGGAGCAAAGAAAGAACGAGCTTGCCTAGCATGCGTGTAAACTTACATTCCGTAAGGTCACAAACTATGAATCTTTACAAACAAACAAACAAATTTATGCAACAATGTAGTTAAGTCGCGAGAGCTCTTTTAATTGGATTTTCAAAATCTTACGACGCACGTTCACAGAGAAACATAGAAATAATAAACAAATGAAGCGAATTTCTTTGAAAAACGTCCAAACTTTAAAGAGAGAAATAAGAAAATAATTGCCTCGCATATAGATGAAACATTCTTTTTACTGACGTGCAATTACATCGGCAGAAGAGCACTTTGACATCGACTTTCATTTTTTCGCGCTCCCTATTGCGAAAACCGTGGCAAGAAACGCAATTTTGATGCTTCAGCCTTCGAGATCGAGATAATTGGAGGATCATTTAAATAAATGGCTTCATCGTTAGATACGGACAGCTATTTTAACTTTGCTCTTTAGTTGTTTCGTTTATTAAGCAAATTGATAGTTTACAAGTCTAATCGGTTGTTAACTAGTTTCAACAAACCACTGGAGACCGTGACAATTTACAGTTAAATTGTCTAATTTGGAAATTCTTAATCTGACTGGATCCCTGTCGGGAAGAACGTGAAACATAAATTAAAGTTAATTAAACATCCGAGAGTTTAGCACAGTCATAGTACAGTTTATAATCCAACGTAATGTAATAATATAAATTCTACTGAACGTAAAATACGTGACATTAAATATAGTTGCAACGATATGATAGTTTCAATGTATTTAGTTTACTTATCAATCACGTTTCGATCAATTTTATACGATAGATACGTGCACAAGGTAATTTGTTATATTCCTGATATTTCAATTTTAATGTGTGTTTGAAATCTAGTAGAACTGATAGCTATCTCCAAGCATTGTGTAAAATTAATGTAATTAAATATGAACTGATACAACGTGATATAATGGAACTAAACACTTTGAAAGTAAATAAATTGCAATAAATATTTTCCATGCATTTTAAAACGTACTTTCGAGATCTATTGGTTCGTATCGACATATCGATAAAAATTAATAAAATTTCTTACATCGTGTCATATAGAAATTCTGAGATTAACAGTCTTGATCGCACGAGATGTGAATTTGATAACTGTCTTTTACACATCACTTTCAAACAGCCGAAATTATGGTGACGAAGCAAGAATTAAATAAAGACTGTTTTATATTTATTTTACCTATTCGAGACAGTTTCTTTACAGTCATCTTTGAACTATGGAAGTTAATTTCGTTATCAAAAATTAATTTCCAAACGAGAATTTAAATTAATAGATTCTTCAATTCCGAGACGTAAACATCCTCCTACATGAATCATCATGAAAAACGAATAGTTTCCAACTTTGTTCTAAATTGCCCCGAGTTGTTTCATCTCGCGGCGTTAAAGTCTCTCTCCGCTGGAAATAATATACCCACGTCTCACGTTGATAATTAAAACAACATAATGCACAGTGCACTGGTTGGTCTCAATCGACGAATTAAAAAGAAAAGAAAAGAAAAAAAAAATAGCTCAATTTTCTTGTTGAGAGCATAAAATTACCCGAGCAGAACTGATCCCTCTTGACGTAGAAGAAATTACGCGCGTGTGTTACTCATGATTACAAGCATCGACGACTTTGCACTGTTGCATTTTGCGTTATTAAACGCAAGCCAGCCTTACTTTATCCCGCTAGCATACTATGTTTGAAGAAGAGAATTCTAATGGGTGTTCGGTCTCTGTAAAAGTAGGCAAAGCCAAATTACACACGTGCACTTAATTAAATCAATTACGCAAAACAGCACGTGCAAGTTGCGAATTAATTTTCGTGCCTGCTGTAGAATAATGGTCGGCATTAGCTCGCAATCGATAAATATAGAGAAAGAAGAAATATCCGAGTCGAGTAGCATAAAGAAATATTTTTCTTTCTCCTACTGCTAATTTTCGTACCTTTCGTTGACATTTGTTCTACTTTAATGTTTTTTTTTTTTTTGTTTTATATACAACGCAATAAAAAAGGTGACCAGAACAATAATAATAATTCAGAACATTCATTCTTGCAACTAATGTGAGAGAGAAAAATGACAAAACACTTGATATTTAAGAATATTTAAGAATGAACTGAAACTTGAATTTAGAAATGGAACTTTCTAACACACGATTTAATAAATTATACGCTACCTGTGGTAAGAATTATGCAATTATACATCTGATACATTTCATTTCTTTGATCTACCAAATCTCTTTTGCCACTTGAAACGTGAATTTATTCTGCGTGAAATAGGTACGACCGAGATCGAGACAGTCTTTTAGAATTGATAAATGAAAGGCAAAATAGCAACCTGCCACGTTTGCGTTAGACCTCAATTTAAATGTAGCTAATCAACATGTATACGACCCAGGCGACATACCTGCATGTTTCACGTATAGAAAATTAACTCAACGTCGAATCAACGTGTATTACCTTTCCATGCTGGTCATAAATCTACCATTAGATGCGCGCAAGATAGTTGTACAAAAGTACGACTATCGTTTATACGTTTGCACTGGTAATGTTGAATCAAGGCATAATAAATACTGATAGAACGAATCAATTATTAAAACAATTTCGACTTTAATTAGAAGGAAGTAGGAAAAAATTGAAGAAAAAACTGGTGTTTTTCTAATTGGAAAAAAGGTGTTTGCTTTTTCTACCACCGCATAATTGAGTTATTGTCTACTATTTGACTGATAAAACGAGTTTTCATTCATTTAAGCTAACTTATAATAGAAAATTATATTACGGAAGAACTGATAGTTGAGTTTCTGTTGCTCAACTTCAACTTCAGTCAACGTCAATTGCACAAGCATGTATTTTTATAATGACTAAAAGCAATTATTTATTTATATTAAGAATAACCTCGCGTGTCGAAAAAAAATTTACGTAATTGATCTCTGATCAATTACGAGTTTCAATTCGACAAAAAAACGTAATAAAAGCTTCTAACTTTCATACAGAATTCTTCAGTTTTAAAATTCACGAGATCACTCTATCGCTCTAGCACACGAAACTCAACTTTAAGCAATTACTAGAGATCGTAGAGACCAAAAAACAGAGAAAAGAAAGGCCTAAAATTCGACGTAAAACGCTCCTGGTCTAAATAAAAAAGATCCGAGCTTTCTCAAACATTCTTTCTAGCGCTCGAGCTACGGTTGGTTCCCTTCGAACGAGCGAAAGTAAAATCCGATACCCCATATTCTCGCGTACTCTCTCGTTAATAGAGAAGAACGGAACGAAGCGACGAGCAAAACAACATTTCCGGCAGCGCGCAGCGAGACAGCGGCCTCTGACAAACGTCACTTTTCTCTTCTCTTTAAAGGCATTAGTCGCGGTAATGTCTGGAGAGATAATTAAGGTATAACTTGTGTACACCGACGTTACACGCGCATTATTATTTGCTCAAGGCTGACCGCAAACGGCGTTCCTTCGGCCGGCAACAACATTTTTCTTTTTACCGGGTATCATTAATCTCTGCCTCAAGTGGGTAGGTGTAAAGGTTCGCTATTCAGGCTTGTTCCGAACCGCACGCGAGTCGTGCGTTTTACGCACATGCGTGGCCAATTGACGATTGAACAAACTCGCGGGAATATAGAGTAGCAAAAGGTAGCAAAGGGAACGCGTAATAAGCGATAGCTGCGAGAAGGTGAGATGGTCGAGTCGATAGTTAAGCACAAACCCGATCCGTAAGTCACCGGACGTTGCTCCTTTTGGGCAAAATGATTATTGGGGTGTTGATGCAATCTTCTCGCGTGTTCCTATCAGTTGATTTTATTACATTCGTCTAATTTACAGCAATATCGTAACGCGAATTTTGTAAACTTTTTCTTCCCTGCTTCAATTAATATTCATTTAAATAAAATCACCACAATTTACGATATAATCCATTTATGTATTTATATTTGACGCTGTCATACATAAATTGAGACCGCGAACTTTAATTATAAGTATATACTACGGATTTGGATGCATATGCATGTCGGAAGTATCAAGATATAAAAATGCAAATATTGAAAGATACACGTAATTTGATTTGAAGAATGAAAGTGATATAAATTCTGTTTCTTTGATAAAAACCACTTGGTTACCCTTCCGTGATTCCTACACCTCTAACACAATCGTATATCTAATTGCGATCAATAAACTAACTAATCCCGATGTGAATGCAATTTAAAGAGCTGACACGTTTCAGGAATAGTTCGTACAACGGGTTTAGCAACAGTGTATCCACTAGATCGTTTACCTGTTCACCAAAGAGGCTCCGGCGTGTGCCATATACTTAAAAGTATTCGACTCGACTGACAGGCTCCGATTGCACGCATGTGTGTGTAGCGTATTAAAGATGGGATCAAGTCTAATACATATTTAATTAATCACGAGTCAAGTTTAATATCGAAGTTTCGCAGATATACGTACTTGCAACATATTCGTTTTATATAATAATAGTCGTCCATTGTATAAATTTCTACGATGTATTCTGATTGAACATTGGACAGTATGATCCTTTCAAAGTTTTTTATTAATACCTCAGAAACTGATAAATGACTACCTCTTTCTTACGCTCCTACAAAATTTCATTTCATTCTGACGAATGGGTGAGACCATGCTACAGTTATTATGTACAAGTTGGTTTTGAATCCTAGAACGAGTACCTACAGATTTAAAAAAACTGCACGACTTGTACCCCAGTACGATTCGTCTCACTGAAATG
>KQ436043.1:92124-118348 GCA_001276565.1 Melipona quadrifasciata | reverse complement strand
TTTGTGAACATTAAATTATACAGATTTGTCAATAGAATTGTAAATTCTTTGTTATGTTTATTACCGAAATAAGCCAACTACTTATTCACAGGTTTTAAGTGAGTACGAGCATTTACCGAGCTTGTATCTAGAACAAACTATGAAAGTGATAATTAAAGCGACACATACGCAATGCGGTGCACATTGTACAACTGTAGCTAACTTCGACCTGCTTTGCTCTTTCATTTACATTTAAATACTTTGCAGTTATCTATTTGTCTCTTTTCTTCACTGTGCGAATAAGCTTTCTTTCGAACGTCTTCTAATTCTTCAGTTTTTTTGAAATTTTGTATTCGCCTAACTGATGATTGACAAGTACTTGCCTACAAGCAGTTGTTAGCACAGTGTAGACACAGTGAAAAAAGAGACAAGTAGATAACTGGAAGTATATACACACACACACACGTTTTATCATACTTCCTAAAACATTAATTAATAACGTGTTTGTTTCCGATAAAGCTAGTGTCAAAGCAGTGGTTTTCTAAGAAAGACACACTTCTGGCAGTGTGTCTTTCTTAGAAAACCACTGAACAAAGTTAGTACGTAAAAATTTATTTCTACGCCAAACAGATTCAATCTTAAAAGGATTAACATGGGATAAATCATCGCCACGAGTTTGTCCTTTAGCTGTAATTGCCAATAAAACGCATTAGCTTTCCGACGAATAGTGGAAAGATTATATAAAAGAGTCGAGAAAGAAGAGAGAGAGAGAGAGACAGAGAGAGAGAGAGAGAGACAGAGAGAGAGAGAGAGAGACATCATAAAATCCGGTTATAAACTGAATTCTTGGGATAGCTCAGGTTAGAAGTCGAACGTCTTCCTGGGACGAAGAGTTAAATCCGGTGGAAGTCTGAGCATTAAAACAGGTCGTTTCGGTGTACAAGAATTTTCTATTGAACTTAAACGTCACAGAGATGCAATATACGCGGTAGCGAACAATTCCTTTGATATTCGTAGAGATAGTGTGCCAACGTTAACGAGAAAACTTGATCAGGCGCTTGTGTTTCGAGCTTCAGATTTTTCATTACGTTTCTATATTGGCAGAAGTAAAATGAAAATCATCGTTCTCATCAGTGATGCTTTGGAGTTTTATAACGTGTAACGCGCATGTATGATATATTGATAAATTCTTTTACGAATACGCATACACATGTGATTAATATTCTAATAGCACTAAATTGCGTAATTTAATTTTCGAATCTCTCGTGTAAATAAATTATAATAAATGAATAATTGTGCGCGATGAAACTTATTAACGATTTATTAAATATAGACGATACTTTTACACAGAAAAGAAACATACCACGATTTGTAAACCCGATTATACGAACATATTAAATTTATTTAATATGAGATTAAAAGAAGACAGTTACGTATAATCAATTGGTGAAATAAATTTTATACTGTAAATCGAACGCTGTGAAATCACGCAGAACTGTTTCAAAGACTCGTACCTGACATTAACTTTTCCAAGTTAGTCAGGTTTACACTTTCTAATTTATTGAAAGAGTAAGGAGAAATTATTTGACCAAAAAGATGATCACGACGTTAAGAATCTTAGATTGCGAAAATTGAAACGACATTAGAAAAAAAAATATATATATATATCTAACAATTCCGAACATTTGCATTTCCTTTAACATTCACAGTTTTCAATTTCAATCGTCAATTTCCTCACTTATTAGCGCTGTTTCCCAACTGCTTTGATATCAAATCGTTCCATACGTTAACCAGACTAGGTTCGATTAGTTACAATCGATATTCGATCGGAGCAAGCATGAAATGATAAGATGATATAATAGCATCACGCTTGCATAAAAATTTCATAGGCAATCGATTTGTTGCTGTACGAACGAAACATTATACTTTCGTATGGCCTTTGTTTGTCAGCGATAGGAATATTATTGATATTATACAATTATTTCAATTATACTGATATTATATTATACGATTATTCCATATTAAATATTCTAAACATGCTATACATTGCTATTTCGCAATAATACGTACAAGGACAAAGAGGACCAAATAATTTCAAAAATTTGTACAATTGAAGCGCCAAAATGGAACTACGGCTGCAGAAATAAACAAGGAGATTATGACAAAATGCTTATTAAACTGTTCGATAATTGTAAATAATCCATCTGCAAAGACCGTGTCGAGAAATTCATTGTACGAAGGTATAACGCATATTAATTGCATCACAGAACATAGTTGTTAATCACACATATTACGTCCCGTTTTTATATACCTTTTATTTACATACCAGTGCGCGTGATGGGAGAGGAAGAACAGTCATTATTCACCCCGATATAATTATAAGCTGATTGGCTGTTCAATATTGTTTACGCAACGAAATCATAAATCTATTTTACACGTTCTTCGCTCACGCAAGAAACAAAGTATCAACGTGTAACTTGTTCCACTGCTAGAACTACAATTTCAATATGGAACCTGTTCTGCTCGTACAAATGTTCTCTGAGAGGTTGACAAAGTTCTCAAAGAAATAGGAGAGCCGTCGGACAATTAAATTAAATTAATTACCGGACTGAGAATTTTTCTGCATTTTGTACATTGGCATCTAGTAAAACCAACTCTCAGAAGTTTGTTACTTCCGTTCTTAAAAATAAAAAAATTTGCAAAGAATTCGCAATTCGGTAATTGTAAATGGTAAATCTACCCCAAACCGCTCACAAGCTTGCAACGAAAACCAACCTCGATCGTTCGAACGTTCGAGTAAAACGAGAAGATGATCAAAGTGTAGAGAGCGGGAGGGGGAGAGGGATTTCCACGTCCTGACCTACCCTCCGATGTATCCCTGACACCATACACCAAAAACGGTAACTGAAGGAAGTCGTAAATGCCACCCCAGAATGCCACGCGACTCTCGAAAACACTGTACCAGTCGTTTCGTGTAACAAGAGAGGGTTTTACTTCTCCAGCGTTTAGCTGGACGCACAAAGGGCAACTGATGAGATTTTGTAAGTGGGCTACCTGTCAATGCGCAGGTCATCGATCGCGGTAGCCGAAAAGGAGAAGAAAGTGAGCCGACTGCGGTCGGATTTGGAGATTTACGAGTTAGAATCTCGAGAGGGTGACTGTTATTACGATCCTGACGGTCCCGAAAGTCGTAAACATTTCGAGAGTTCCGCGTGACAAAAGATGAAAATCTCTTTCGGACGGAACGAATCGCCTTTCGATATTTTCTATATTTCTATACCCCCGTTCGCGTTCCCGGAATGGTGATAACTCGAGTGTAAACACGTGTTCAGCGTTCTCCAGATTAGATATTAGGGGGACTGTAAATTGTAGGGCAGTACGAACAAAGTCAGAAAGATTTGCAATTTTTGTTTAACTCTTTTTATCCTTTGTTATCAATTTCTCAGAAAGGGAATCTTCGAAATAATTTCGTTACTCTCGATTTGGTCCTGCTTCAAGACATAAAATCACTTTGCGTTTTGCTTTGAAGTATTCCTCGTTCGCCGATCTACGTGCAACAGCTATGTATACACGCACGTAAACATGCATCATACGTACATTATAGCCTTCTAATTGCATTGTTCCAACATGGTGCGTGATCGACAGCATCGCGCGATTATAGCCGTTGGAACATGCTGGAAAAGAAGCATGTACACGAAGACGGAAGTGTTTAAAAAAAAAAAAAAGAAGAAAAAAAGAAAGAAAGAAAGAAACACTAAATCCATTCTGTTATCGTGTGTGTTATCTTTGTTTGAGTCATGCACGTTATTTGAAGAATTAATATTTCTTGTGCTAAGCCATCGGCTAGATCTCTTGCACGATGGACATTTATCTTTACAACCGATCAAACGCTTGCTGCACGTTAAGAACTATGCTCTGATTTTATTGACAGAATAAACTTAGCCTGGCTACTCACGAAGATCGTGCCCGTTCCTTTTCCCTTGTGCCGTGCCCTCTCCCCTTTAGAATTTCACACCAAAACGCCGTTGCATGCACAGAACTACTAATTGCTCGCTACAAAAGTCTTGCTTATGCAGCACTATCACGAGCAAATAAATTCTACTTAAAACTCGGAACTTGAAATACTTGACGTTTCGCGTCGTGTCGGCCAATCCACAGTCCACGATACCGAGAAAAGCAAAGTTTTGATAAGAGCAGATTTGATGGGCAAATTTTTACTTGTACGAATTGTTAAATTGCACTTTTACATAGCAGACATTTGTTTCTTTCTATTTCGTATGTTTGTGCATGTGTGTTTTCTATGCATTGCGTGCATTTTTTTAGCTTCAACTATTCGCAGTCTAGGAACTATTATCCTTTTCCCCTTTTGCTATCCGTCTATTACGCATAAATTACACACAGTAATGTAAACTGATTGTATAATGGACTTGAATAGTTACATAAAATATAATCGAGATAGTGAAACATTTAATTATTGTTTCATTCATATCGATCGGTAGAAGCCTCCTCATTCTTCGATGAATCATAAAATTGCTTATGGTTTCATGTAACTAGTGGCAAAAAAAGCAAAGACCAACAAAATCGATAATTATTTCATTTCGAAACAAAAGTTCGCTCATAAAATTTCTTTGTAAAATTTTTTTTTAACACTTGGACCCTTTGGAACTAAAGCAGAAGAAGAAGAAGAAGAAGAAGAAAATTAATCTTTCGGAGAGACAGAGCACGAAACGCGAAAAAGTTACTTGACACGGCAAGACGCGATAGTTTTCACCAACTGCTTTTACCAAATGTTCCTTCGCTTGACGAGGTGCATGTACCAAGCTGGAAAGGCAAGAACTTGTGTTTACGAATGATCTAAAAAAAAGAAAAAAAAAAGAAAAAGAAAAGAATTTGTGAGAACGAACAGTTGTAAGTGTCACGCGTCAGATGGCCGACACGCGCAGCTTCACACGGGATTCAAAATGGCAACGCGGCGCGGTGCACAATGTCCTTCGTGTGCATAAAGCCGTTGGCCGAAATTGACGTTTTCACTAAGCATACCTTTCGGTCGGCATAACAACGAAGCGCATCATTAAAAGCCTGGTGCTCGATGCCTTTGAAGTGCAAGCTCGTAAAAACCGACTTTACAACCCCATATACCCGCAATAATCACCCTTTCGCCAAGAAGGAAATAGTTCTCTCTGTTCGTTTCCACTCCAGTTTCCAACGATATCGTTGGATATCGCGCTACTTTTCCATTATTAACTGTGATCAAGAGAGACGTCGTCCTCCTTTTATGTCAGCTTTGTATTAATTCCATCATCGCGGATCCGTGGACACGTGCCGATTGTAAATCAATTACCAAGTTTACGACAAGGAACGGCCATCTTAGAAGTTGGATCGGTACCATGAACAGGGATAGAGATCAAAGAAGAATTTCGTTATCGGTCGATTTCGATTATCAGATGAATCTTTTATTTATATACAGCGGAAAGTGCTCGGATATTTGTCATAGGGAGACTTTTAAAATTTCCACTTGCGATAAAGTATAGGGAGAAAATTCTACAGCCGTAGGTGAATCCCATCAATATTCATTAAATATTTAAACTGTTTTAATTTTGTAAAAAGGAATCGCACAATAGTGCTTTCAAAGTACATCATTCATTTTATATAGATGGAAAATTGGAGTGTATGAAAAGCGTCCTTACTTACTGGCCTGTTACACGATATAAAAATATTTTTGGAATAAAATGAACAATGTATTTTTTTTACAAAATTATAACAATTTCGATATTTGGTATTCGAATATTTAAATGTATTTTAAATGTGTAATAGGAGTCGTCTACTTTAAACTTTCTTGCTCCAATTTGAACTCAAAACCACAAAAATCTCCAAAAATCTCAAAAATTAAATTTGAAAAAAAAATTTGATTCGCTGAAAAAGTGAATAAATTACAGGAGAAAAATTGCTTCTGCTCCAACTTCTCGATCAATGAAAGCGAAAAATATATCTCCTATCCTGTGTCGACGCTGCGCAAGTTTCCTCTCGGAACATCGGGTGGAAATAATTCAGTCACGAGTGGGCGATTGTTGTTTCGGACTCGTAAAAAATTTAAGTGTCATGTCGATGTGTGTTATCTCGTTTGAGATGTTACGAGAGCACGCGTGCTGAAAGATCTGGCCAAACAGAACGCGCCGATTCGAGTTTAGCGTGGTTCGCCCGCACACGCAGGCACAGACTTTGGCCTCCTTCGAATCGTTTACGTTCGTGAAACAAACTATTTCATCCGAAAGCAAGCAAAATAACGATAACTTTTAAAAACGAGCCAGATCGTAAAAGCAAGAGTGAGCTCCCAGGTTTCGGCTTTGGTTATAAGTTCGTATTATATTAGCCAGCTTCAAACGACTCGCCGTCCAATGGGGACGCTCGTAAACCTAGGGTTAACATTCGGTCGGGTTGTCAAGTAAAAGAGTAGCTTGAATTTCGTTGGGATTATTGTGAACGACGTTATAAGTACACTCGTCCGATTATATCGGGCGTTCTGAGGCTTTTGTTCAAATTAGAGCCACCGGTCGGATCTACGAATCGAAGTTCATAACGCTTTGATCATAAATTTCTCAACTTTTTATCGTCGCACATGAGCGTATTATACTCTCGTATCTTGACAAATTTGTCAATTTTTTTTTCTTTTTTCAATAAAAATACGTCTTAGAATTCAAAAACGGGTAATGCAATCGATATTATAGAAAAGTTATCTATAGAGGCTCGCGAAAGTGTTTAGATTTTAGTATTATGCGTGCAGTGTGAAACTTTTTAAGATTCTCTTAGCAATGTGATCAGACGATTATAATAATTCCAAGAGTAGAGTTTGAAACAATTGTAAAAGTATCTACGCAAAATACAATATGTACGCTAATAAAAAAGTAATATACAATACGGATAGCTGTTTTATCATTTCTTTTGAAATCTGCTTCTTTTGAAATTCAATAATAATAATAAACTTCTGAACGTGGAATCTTTGGATATGAAATCTATACTTTCCTTCTTTCTGAACGATTTAAATATCGGGGTTGCCTTCTTACTATCGCGAGAAAGATACTAAAGTATTGTTAATATATTTTTGTTACGAATTCTCCAATTTAAAAGCTGTAAACGCGATTCTTCAATTTACAGCTGAAGATGGGATTAGCCAATCCATAAGAATAGGAATATTCTTCCTTCAACTGGTTCGTTTTATGTCTCTCGTCGTTACGACGACGGTCAAAGCCGTAAGACGCGAAAGCTATAGGTAATCAGTACCTAACAAACGTTCGATTCGTGGAACCAGAGTACAGTGCTCGAATTGTGTCCGGGAAGAATAATGATCTTTGATTAACTGAACTTCTTCAAATAACATTTTATACGGTAATTGCAATCGATATAATGGCCCGCGTATGCATGCACAGCTAAATAATAGTCTCCTGACGACGACCACCTCACTGAATAGTGACCATTGTTTCAAACTCTCGTCACAAAAGAGGCCACCCTTATCTGATCGTTATAAATTTCTTTTTGCCATAATTTCGTTTTAATGCTTGTTTCAAGATTATTGAAAACTCACGCGTTGAGGCTATGAGAAGGCTATGATAAAACTCATTCAGAGTGCTTTGTAGACTAATCGCTCCAATAGACTATTAACCATGCCATGCAAATATGTGAAAGCAGCATTATGCGCTTGTTAATGTTCCTTTGAACGAATAATTCAAATTTTTCGGGCATCTCCTGTAATATATCTTCATTACTTCTTCGCGATACTTTCTGCGAAACAATTGGATTGAAATAAAAAATTATCACGGGCGTAAGATTATTTTCCCTTTTATCAACGAACGTTGAAGCAACTAACAAGAACGTGAGAATACAATTAGCCGTAATGCAAGAAATATGCAGGAACAATCTGATTTGTAATAATAACTTTGAAGTAATAACGTGCGTCGAAAACTTATTAACGAGATGGTACATACTCTTCGAGAAATTGAAGGATATGTAATATTACAGCAAGTTATAATAAAATAATTGAAACTTGCAATCCGTCGTTGTTACTGTACACTCGTGTATAGATGTGACACGTGAGATCATAGAACGAGATTCGCGATAGAAATGTTATCAACTTTATTATCGATCTCGAGACGAACGGAGAGTAATGCTGTTCTACGTACGGAGGGTGAGTTTCATAGGTGGAGCAGAGGGGTGACTAAAAGCCGAAGCACGCAACAGGTAGGTAATTGGCCGCAACCGGTTTTCAACATGTATATTACATGCATGTACGTTCATCAACAGGCAAATAGTACATCGGAGTAAATAGGGACGAGCATGCACATTAACATCATTAATCGTACTGTAGCTCCCAACAGTGTACGTCGTACTAAATTCAAATTTCAGAGATAATAATTTATTCTCTCGCAACTCGAAAAATTCTGACGCGCAAACGAACTTGACATCCGTGATCGTTAACTGCTCACCGAATAAAATCCAGCATCAAATACCGATCTCTTTCGTATGAAAATTGGATTCGTTGCGTCTAATGCTAATATGCACGCTCGACATACGGAGTAAAAATTGAATAATAATAAAACGAAGATTGTTATCACTCACTGGTTAGTGGCTGCGGTAAGTGGCCAATGTGCGGCTGCAACGAGGGCAATTTTCTGGAAGGAGGAATACTGATGATGCCGCCAAAGCCTGTGTGTATGCCGTTGCTACCATGGCTGCTGGCCGGTGAATCGCCACTGCTGCTATCGTAGCTACCCTCGATACTTCTGGCTGGAGGGATAGACGAAACTCGTTCGTTCTCTACGCCGAATGGCAGTGGATCCACCTATTACGAAAAGTTCAATCACGATCAGGAGGATTGGCAAGATAAAGGCGGTCTATTTGAAATCGCGACAGCTGCAAGCTGCACAGGAAACATAAAACAGCAATTTACCTTCCATTACAAGTATCCTAACCCAGTGTTACGCGCTTGATGAAACGCGAAATAATCATAGCTTCTCGCGATTTTATCCGTGCAGTTGCAATATTATCGATTACGAATTAACGTCTCGAAGGTACAAGCCATCGACGATACTATACGTATATGATCCGTAATCAGACGACGCGTTTTCCGTCGATAAGGAATGAAATAAGAATGTGATCTGATCGCCACGTTCCACCAGTCTTGAATTTTACTACGCACGGAGTAAAATGGCAATGACAGTTTTGAAATTCGCTTGCGAAATTTAGAAACATTTTGCAAACAACGTGGGAAGTGGATAGTAATGAAATACAGATTTGATTATCTTTATTCGATTATTAGAAAACATGGCGCGAAAATGCTTAGTACATGTTAATAATTTTATATGATTACACTTTCTTATTTCAGGAATTATATATACTACAATTAATTGAATCTTATTAACGGAACTCCAATTAATTTTGTCACAGTTATAATTGAAAATATTACGAATTTATTGCACTTCATGGATACATTCACGTACCGAGTAAATTTAAATTGCATGTATTATATTGTAGAAAGCAGATACAAAATTGAAATCTATCGTCTATCTTAAATGATATTGCAAATATAAAATCCAGTATGTGTAATACTAATATTTAAATGAAAAAATATATCTACCGTTTCATATGATCTGCAAACTTTCGTCTTCTTCATTTTCTACAATTTAATAACACACAAAACATTGAAGTATATGAGCATCAATACGATTCTGCGTAATGAAAGATCTAAAATTCTAAGAAACGAACTTTAGGAATTTGGAAATTCTGACAGCCATTAGATACATTCAACTCTAAAGTGAGTAAAACTCTCACGAATGTTGAGGTAACTTTACGTATGGAAAATTTTGTCAGACACAAATTCACAAATATCAATACATATTTATAGAATTTATAAAATTCACGAAAAAGATATCTTACGTAAAATTGAAAAACAGAATTGCGGATATTTCATTTCACAGTGTGTAATGATATTAATGTAGACATTTCGTGCATATTGTAAGAACGAAATATAGGTTTTCACTTAACATATCGATACCTACTTGTGTATTGCATATTTATATGTTGTACACATCTATTCATATAATTATACAACACACGCAACAGTAGAATCACGAAACAGAGTTACATTTCTATTAATAGAAGAGTATAAAGGATATAGAAAAGAATATAAAACACGAAAAAATAAAGAAGATACTTCACACAAAATAATACAATATTAACCCTCCAGCGTACGAGTGAATAACAACTGACAACAACTGACTGATAGCAACGTGCGCGTGAATTCCTTTGATCCAACACTGGATGATTAATTAATTCAGAAACGAGCAACCTATATTTCACACGAATGTTAATTAATAATAAAATGTTTCTACATACATGTTCGCTACTTGTAAAAAGAGCAAGAGAAGAACTAACCTCGTCTGCCACTCTAACTTTGACTTCGTCCTGCGCCAGTTGTCGTCTCAGCTTTGCCTGCATCGCGGTCACCCGTTGTTTGTCGGCCGTGACCTTACACCTGTCGCACTCGCAGAATCGGTACTTGCAGTACCTTTTGTGCGATTTTACAGTGATCTTCAGGCGATGATTGCGACATCGTTGACAATTCCGCGGCGCACGTGGCTTCGGCGTGTCGTTCGTGGACGAGGACGCATCCGTTTGCATACGTTTGGAGCTCGCCTCGTCCCCGCCGTTCTCCATGCTGTCTTGCGAATGATCCTGGTGCTCGAACGTGTGCGTGCCACTTGACCGTTGGACAGTCGGATTCGCGGTTTTGTTTTGCTCGCCCTCTTCGCGGTACATAGGTGAGCTTCGATTCGGAGCCTTATCGTCACAAAGAATAATCTTCAAAGAGCCATTTTAATGACTCTGCGCAGGGATGTCCGATTTTCACTTCGCTGACTATCCAGTGTCTCGTGCTTAGTCGAAATGATGCGTCATGTTGTTTCGAGGCGCGGAGGACCGATCCTCGGCACCGTTTTCTCCCATCCAACGCGAGTTTCACGTTCTGCAACACGGAAAGAAAGAATGCCTTGTAAAAATAAGTGAGATGGCTCCGTGAAACACTAAAGCTTCACTGCTAAGTGGCAATTATCTGAAACAGTATAGACAGTGAAACGTCAAATTAATATTTTGCTAACCAGAGAGGTAGATTAAGTACATTTATGAACCATTTGACGAAAAAGGACTTGAGAAATCTCGTATATTTTAAACTGCGTATTTAAACCAAAAGCATTCAATGTCGAATCCTCAGAACTATCTCAAATATTAAAAATTTAAATTTGATAATATTAATTTAATTAATTGACTAAAAGTCCATCTTTAGGTTTTTAAAAATTTCATATTTAAAACCATAATTTTTGATTCACTCAAATTTCAATTTCGATGCAACAATTTCGATGCTTATGCACAAACGTGCATGGTTGCTAATCTATTAGCGGATTACGCTAAATCTGTTTAATTGACCAATCAGGTCAAAGATTCAGATTCAAAGACGATGGGAAATATTGCTATCGAGAAGAATTTTTTTTCCAACTACATCGATGTACTCGATCCGAGATAACTGGAAGATCGTTTAATTGGACAACTTTTCACTGAAATATCTGATAATAATAAAAACTCCGATCAACTATATACTTAAGCGAAACGTTCAATCAAAATTTTACACACATTAAACGCATGGTGTTTCTTTTACATTCGAACCTTAGCAATATTATCTTTGTTTAATGATAGCCCTGTACCAGATGAAAGAAAATTCTACAAACTTCAATTAAACGTCGTTCGGTTAAATATCAAATTTCCTTGCTCGTTTATATATATATTTTTTTTTGGTATTACTTTTTTTGTAATACTCTTTTATTAAATTACTATACCTTCAATACGCTTGTCTGAAAGGTATAGGCTTCGTCACTCTAACCGCACTTCCGTGTGTAATTACGATTCAACTAACTTTAACCAAGAAGGGTAGTATGAATAATTACAAGTAATTAGTTCTATTTTTAATATATAGCTAAATGTGCAATTGAGTTACCAGGAAATTTTTATTAATAATAGAACGCTGATTACTCGAATTAATCATGACATACGTTGTTCAAATATAGCAAAAATTTCGTTATCGGAATATCCATTGTCTGTACTATCTAAATGTTTTATTATCCCTACCATGTGCGTACTATGTACGTGTGCATTCTATCTTTATTTCAAGCTATTGAAGCTAACTATTAAAATAAAATCTACCATTGAAGATGAACTGAAAACCTGGCTTTTGAAAACCTGGCGCGAGAAAATCTGTCGTTCTGTTGTGTGCGTATGCCATTCTATCCAACCTAGTGAAACAATTTTGCTTCCATATGAGAAAATTATAACATTATAAAAATGGAAACGCTATACAGACACATATTTTATAAATATTAATACTGAATGAAAATAAAAGCCTTTGAAAGCCTTAGACTTTACATCTTTCTATAGTTCTTGTAAGAAGTCATTCTCAAATTCATTAATTATTTATCGGTCTCCGATCATTCAATGGTTCATAGATATAAAACAAAGCTACTTCAGAGCCATCATAACTAGCAATTCAAACAAAATCAGCATTAAAGAATTAGTACTTGAAACTAATAAATTTTATTTTGTGCTACAGACTCTTCTCCCAAAGAACTGCTGTATTTTTAACTTTACTCAAAAATTCTTCCTCCAACAAAATTACAAGTTTGTGAGGTAGACTACCTGTGATTTGTCATGCAATCTGATTTTATTTCACTTTTGCACTGCTTTCTTTTGTTTCGCTGTTCGATGATCAATTTTAAAACGGTGACTTCTGAGAAGCGACGTCTTCCACAGACTTGTCGTTTTGTTCACACTGTTCGTTTGAGAACAAAACGAGAAAAATTCATTTTGAGATGACAAATGAGTGGCAAGATATACAGGAAAAGACCAAACACTAAACTCAACGCTTAATAAGAATTTGTTGCCAGAATTTATGAACGATAAATGGAAACGGCAGGCAGTGATTTATCAAAGGGATATACGGTAGGAAGTGAAATTAGGGCTAATGTTATACAACCGAACAAAGTATTATTAAGTAGAGAGCTGATCGCGGCGAGTTTGATGGAATCTTTGGCTGAAATCTGAGACCGGCTGGATATTAAGAACAGATAAACGAGTTCTTGCCGTATCCTCATTGAGGGACATTTCATTGGTGTTTTGTGTCTCTTATTGTCGAACGTTCCCCCAGATTTCTTCGTATTTCTGTTATCAGTAACAAATGGCGTCTGTTCCCATCCGAACCAGTAAAAATAAATTAACCGTGTTAGTATTTAAGAGCCAATATATTTGGCTCCGTAATTCCTGCCAAAGATATCTCGAATCGATATTTCAACTTTTCGCAACGACATCTTATTTCTTTAAAATGAATTTTTATAGTAAAATATTTGTGAAAAGTAATGCTTCGTTCCTGCAACAATACTTTGTAATTCGTTTCTAGATTCCAGACAGAAAAATTGCAAGATAAATACTAGGGGGATTAAGAAATATGTGACAATAGAAACAAATGCCCCTCTAATCTGCAAGGTTCGTCATCCGACGCAGAGCGTAGAACGCATAGATAAACTGTTGGAAATCGAAATGTTTCAGATTATGTGTTGCTTCAGTGCAGATAAAATGTTTCTAGAAATTGGTATTTATTTGCTGGAAACATTCAGTAACAAAGTTCCTCACTGTTGTTTCAGTGAAAATGGGGTTTCAAATCTTAATTCTGTTTCACAGAATAATATACACGTAACGTACAAACAATAGTATAATACACTCGAGCGACATGTCATTTTGAACGAATCTTGAATGGAAATAAAGTATAAAAGATACACTGGATTAAATCAATGATAGTTTGAAATGTAAACTATAAGGAGATATTTTATAGCTAAACATTGGCTACTTTATATAATTATAACAAAAGCGAGGAGAACTTTGAACTTGCTATCTATAAAATATGAAAATCACGATTAACAATAAAAGTTAAGATATTTAAACGAATAAATTTCTTTTTTTTTTAATTCAAGTCTTATTTAACATAATGTAAGCAAATGTTGTTCTATTGACTATTTACTTTTTTAAATAAACAGCTGTACTATTACACATAAACGTTGTACTATTAACTATTTATTTTTAAGTATAAGAAAAAATTTATCTCACGTAGTCAAGTGTCAAGTTTTGATCAAAGTTTTGACTAGAACACTTACAGAGTACATTTACAGATCATTTTTAAAACGATTGAACGAGATAGTTATTTAATCTGATATTTACTCTGCACTTTACCAACCAATCTTTCAAGATGACTCAATATTCCGTATTTAATAATTTTAAAATTTATTGACTTCATTGCATCATTGGCGTATATTTTATATTTTACAATTTCGTTTAAAACCAGTTTACATTAAAGTATTAAAACGACTAACGTGTTTTTATTTTTTACTGTTCTCTTTTTGACTTTACCTATTTTTCTATTAGCAAACCAGATGTTTCAAAGGAAATCGCGAAATCATCAAAGCGATAATTACATCGACTAACTGTAGATTACGTTCAAGCTCACAAGTTAGCTTCCAAGTTAAATTTTCATTTTCTCTCGATTCCGTGACTACGATTAACGTTTGACGTAAAAATTCTTCTCAATAACGAAATTAAACATTATTTTATCGCATATTGAACGAAGTAACAGAGTGCTAGTCATGCTTTCCTCGATATATGGATCGATAACTACAGGCATATATATGCAAGTTAAAGCCTATTTGCATATTTAAGAGTGCAAACTTTCAATTCGGTTACGTGAATGTTGTGATTTTAGAAAATCATGTGTTACGTTAGTATTTCTAGAACCTTTAGCACGAGCGTGTTCAATTGATAGACATTGTATTGATTACTTCATTCGCATACATTCTACACTCGTCTGTAAAAGTCAATCGTCAATCGTTTACTCCTTTCTACATTATCGCTTTCATTTAAAAAAAAGTCACGCTAGTAAACTGATAAACTGAATTACAATTAAGATTAAACTTGTATATAGATGTGCAACGAGATATTTCTGTTCAGCTCTAGATTTCATTTTAGCTGCTCGTACTCTGGTTTTCCACGCATTTATACCTTGGGACATAATTTCTTGCCTATGGGAGGATATAAATTAAAATAATTCTTATCGAATAATCAATTCTAACTGGAATAACAAACAGCTATGTCTGTGTTATTATTACGCGACTAACATATATCGTAGATTTTACATTATCAAAACACACTAACATAAAGTAATGCACGTTTAGCGAAAACGTGTTTTTTGTCTTCTGATCGACTATGTTCGCTTCTTTTTGATTCCTTTGGCAACGTCAAACCGTATCGGCCAATTTCGAACGAAATGCGAGTCTGATACTTTGTTTTTTCGTTTTTTCCTTTTCGATCAATTTAATTCTTTCGTCCCCCCCCCCCCCTCTTTTCTTTTCCCTCCGAGTGGACCTTCATCGTGAAGATCGAACACTATCAAAAGATCGCATTCTCACTCACTCAGACCCAAGAAATAAAATGTTGCACCATGTCGGGCACTCTGCGGATTGTCGCTTCGTTTCGGCAAGACCATGATTAATCATTCTTTTAGCTGTGCTTTTAACAACGTTTAGTGTGGTGTATGAATGCGATATGAACAATAAGAAAAATGTTCACCAGCAAACATTTTATGGAATAAGAAACATTTCCTATAATCCTTTCTTTCAAATAGCTCCTCGATAACTTTATTTTGAAATATATTGTTTTATTTTTACAAGTTACATCAACTTGTGATTGCCAATACTGAAATCGATTGAAGGTCGATTCGTTTCGGTTATGCAATTAATTTGCTATTTGCAAATAACATTGATGACGCTATTATATTTTGGCTATTATAATTTAGAAAACGAAAAAGAAGCAAGAACGCTTCCTAAATTGACAAGTTTATTTATCTTTGCTAACAATACTTTCAATTTCGCGATTGTAAAAATTTCTAACTAAACACTCAGATCGGAGAAACATACCACGAGCAATGATTTTGTCACAAATGAATTTTATTTATTCACTGACTTTGTTACAAGTATGCGCGTACACTGAAACTGTCTGCGTGATAAAGTGCAAAAATGACGCAGTTATTTTGTATTATAGTTAATCCAATACATATTCTTATGCACATACATTCAGTGGACTTATGCATAATGATACAATATGTATTTATGTACATATGTACGTATGTAATTTATGTACATATGTACGTATGTAATTTATGATAAAGCATACATGTATCAATTATTATCAGAACGTTTCTTACAGAAGTTGTACCATGTGATTAGTAGGATAGATATTCAAAACTATAAATAATAAATAATGCAAGAATTAAACATGCCATGATTCTCTGTGTCTAAAAACTATCTATCTCATAGAAATGCAAATACAATAATATTATTTGTCAAATAATATTATTATAGCATAATATATAGTACACTTTATAATATAACATGTAGTATAATATTATTTGCCAACATTTTTAATCTACTGTAATGAGACAAAATACTACTGTGGAATATTATACAGAGTATTGCAAGAAAATTAATTAAACATGCTTAAGTTAATCGTACTTCTTGGAACTACATTTACAGATTAAATATTATTACGTAAACTACAATGTTAAAAATAAGGGGGAATTAATCAAATGTAGGTAATTCAATTAATTATTAATTCAATTAATTATTCAAATGTAATTGTCGCAGGACGTACAGTACAAACGAAGGAGAATCGATTCGAATTCGTGCACAGCTACAATGATACAAGCGTTTTTTCAAAAGCTTACGATAAATCAAGAACGAAACAAACTGTTGCGACACAATGTTCTTAAGAAAGCTAGCACAAATGAAATGTATCCGGCATTATATATAAAACATATACGAGAACTCCGACTCGCTTACCATCTATGGAAACCGACAATTTAAGAAATATGTGTGTTCAACTGAATGGCCGCGAAGTTGATAGCTACTTTGAGATATGCCCAACAGATTATTAAGAATAAAAAAGTATGAAAATGAAACACAAGACACTGTATGTGATCTTACCGTGATATTATTGAAATAAAAATCTGCTTCCTACTGAAGACTGTCCGTTATACTTTCAGATTCTCAGCAATTAGTTGACACAGATAACCAACAGGAGCATAAAATCACTTGCATATTGCACACAACTTCAAATTATAATTTTATGTCCATCGTATTACACGGTTTTACAGCGATATTTGAGAAATTGCCGCGTTACACGTTACTTAATAGTAAGTGAACGCACACTACTTGGAATCACGCGACAAGTACTAACCTCGCGTATCGCATTTTCGCGGGAGAACCACGCGCGCGCGCAGATAGCCCATGTTTCTATATTATCCTTTTCGTTCACGTGCACGTTGCAGGCATGCACATACGGCAACAGTGAAACTATATGCAACACGATAGACAGTCACTGGATCGTTGGCAAATATTCTTTTCCCTCTTCTGTCACCTTTTACTTTTACAATTGTCACTACCGCTCTTTCTAGAGTCCCGTCTAACTATCTTTTCTCACTCTGTCCATTCGAATGATTCGTAATTCGAACGAAGATCACAATCTCGTTACATTCGAACCATGCACCGGAATCAATTCAGGAGATGGAAAAATCCACGGTAAATAACCAGCTCGCGTATCCAGTTCTGCAAAAAACATAACATACATCGAGCTTCCGTCGGCGCGCCACGCACTCCTGCACACGCGCACTTCAATTGTCTTCTGTCGCGCTCGTCTTTCCCGTGTCGCGGCGTCTCTATCCTCTTCCTGCTTTTTATCTTTCCTTTCTGTTGAAAAACGTCACGGGACACACGTTGACTCTTGTTTTGCGATGTGTCTCTGTAGAACCATTAATTTGCGTTCTTCCAGGAAATTCTTCGTATTTCGTTTCACGCGAATTCTCCTTTCGTCTCGAAAAACATTGTTCCTAACGTTGTATCAAAGAAATATTAAGAAACAACGGACAATGTGATCAACTTTTGATTAACGTAGTTCACTCACAGAGTGAAGCACGGTCGGATGGATAGCGGTGATGAACGTATAGAAAAATATGTACACCGGAATGGTGAAACGTCAAAGAGCTGCGAGTGAAACGAATACGACACACTACCGATACATCTGATGCGCACTTGCATGCAGTCCATAACTCACTAACAGTGCTGGTAGCAACGGCACGCCGACGAGGTGCACGGTGGCCTGCGGGCACCGGCTGGGAGGGGGCACGTCTCTGGCACGGGGAGGAGACACGTCAGGCACTCGGCTGTCAGGAGAGCGAGGGGTCTTTCGTCGGAGAGTGGTGGTTGGATGGATGGAGGTGGCACACGGGTTTATATGAACGTCAAGCTTTTACGATTGAATATCAGACTGATGCGTAAATTCTACCTACGTGCATACAGTGTTGTCAGTAGAGAAGCTCGCCAATGCGAAGAGAGTGTTGCACTTTCAAGCGCATCATTTATCTCCAGCGAATGATCTCGATGATCGATTGAACGTCGTCAAATCTTGGTAACGCAAATGAATTTCCCCATCGTTATTTGGAGAACGAAACTTCGAAGAAATATGGTATATATAACACGTATTAAATCAGACGATTCTATAAAAGGAATAAATTATTGAATGGTATGTACTGTGTCACTAATAGATTCGTTGCCAACACACTTCATTAGTAAATGTAATGTAACTACCAATGGCGCGGAGTAATCTATATGTATGCACATTCAGTTGGTAATATGTGTTCGTCGAGTAATATTATAATGGCCGCCTTGAGAGATGTAAAATTAATGGAATGGTGCGATAATTTACCTTTTAAAAATGCGGTACATCATTAGATGTTTGAAACTTTGCGCAATTACGTATGTCAAAGGTGAAAATAAATAAGTAAATAAGTAAAAGTACTTATTCGTATTCAATTCAATTCGTAATTCACGATTTATATTTGTACAGAGGTTATTTAAATTCAAAATGACAACATTTTTATGGAAATGTTATTTTCTTAAATGTTAGATATTCATTATTTTAATTATTAGATAATTAAATATTCATTAAACATTGAATAAAATAGTTACAAATGATATATAAATCATAATTTTGTTTAAATATTTTGTTTCCAAACTTCTGCAAATGATAACATGAAATTCTCTTGAATCTTCGCGAATTAAAAAGAAATTATTTCAGTTTAAAAGTATTTTTGGATATGTAGCAAAAGAAAAAGAAACGTGTTAATAAATTGAAATAAGATAAATGCAACACGGTGAAGTGTCATGTTTGTATAATGCAAGTTTTAATACTTTAATTGAAGAGACACACTGTAGATAATATTTCTGCTTATATAAACAGCACATATACGTATAAATGCACGCAATATGCATAGATATTGCATATCTATTTGCAGTATTTCACATCTTGTGTAAATCAAATAATGAATTTTCTTTTTACCGTTTAGATCAGTTGTGATTGACAAGATGTGTATTTTAACGACACAATTTATGCAACTTTAGGCAATCAATTAAGGCTACAAATCTAAAAACAGAATGTGTGCATGCATGTGCGATTGCAAATAAGCTGCAACCTATAAAATAAATCTCTCCAGACAAAAATTATTTGTCATGTGTATACGAGTTTTGTATTTAATATCCCTCTTTCCTTCATTTTACATAAACGATGCCTTGTATTCCTTGTCTTGGATGCAGGGGACCTTTTATAAAGCGTCTCCCGTTTATAGATAACTGAAGTGCTTATAGCAATCGTTCAATGTGAAGTAAAATATTTTATACATCTTCCTCTCGGTTTATAGATCTTCAAGCAAATATTTCTCTACTTTCTACCATCAAAAGAGATAAATACAAATTTCTACATAAATCTGTATTCTTATTATCTGAACCTGTACAATTAATACACGTATACACGCACACATTTCTACAAAATTGTTATCTCTTAAGTTAATTTTATGGAAACTTGATTTTCCACAAATGCATTATTCAATATGAACTCGTAATGTATAGAATTTTATTTTATATAATTATTTTAAATTATCACAATATTATGCAAATATTATTTCTTTTCGATTCAGAATCCATCACGACGTTTGTTATCTGTATGTAACCGAGGTAGGAAAACAAATGTTCTTAAACTTTAATGAGGAAAATAGTTCCGGGGATCGTTGCAAGGATGGACGTCGAATTTAGATGAGGTAAGGATTGGTAGTTGGAGTGAAATGACAGTCGTAAAACGTTCTCAGAGTGGATTCATCGGATGATAGTCAACGACAAGATATTCCAGAAGTATTTTACTTGCGGCTGATTTACTCACGACAATTGTCACTACAGTAGAAACAAATTTTACGCATTCATTGACGAAAATCTTTACGCAGAGCATCTACGTCGAATTATTCCCAATTATTCCCATAGATCATAAATCTCTCTTACTGATTAGATTTGATTTTGCACGATTATTAGAATGAAAGTTTCTGCAATTATCTCTTGTAATAATTTTTATTCTCTTCCTACTACTTTCACATTAGTTCGGCATAAAAGATATTATAGCCTGATTCGTAATTTCTTTGAAATTTATGAATTTAATTTTTATAATTTTTCACTACCAAGAATTGGATTTGTAAAAGAAACGATTGCAATGTATATAAAATACCTTTCACGTAGGCATTATTCGTATTCTCTGTGCTGCAGTCTTTCTTAGAATTTTATATTGGTCAAATTCTTGTGGAAGGATTACGGTCATCGTTAAATTTCACATTCCATTTCATATCTTTTGTGTTTGTTTCACTCATTTTTTCTTTCTTTCTTTTACTTGTATCCTCTGATTTATACTTAACTTGGTGTTTGTCTTGAAAATGCTGTTTCTTATTCTTTCGTTTTTATTCATTTCTTTCGACTCTCACACGGTATTTGTCGGGATTACGTTTTCCTTCTTCCGGTAACTTTGTTTTACTGCCTTTTGCATTTTCATTACTCGAAAAGACGCAACACGTACATGCCCAGTATTATATATTATACGAGTTCACGTATGCGTGTACATGTGCATTTTTGTATCAGTACAATTTCAATTTATTTCAATTTTTCTTCTTGCATCCCTTTGAATTATATGTAATTTATAGTGGATGTATTTTTGCAGACGTATAAATTATGTATAAAAATAGAGTATAATACTATACTCCTTTTTTTATTTTATATACATACAATGTCTGATGCTTGAATATGTATTTCATTTTTTTTTAATTGAATATGTATTCAAATTTTAAGTAAAACAATGCGGAGTTTTATATTACCATCATTTATAAACTTGTATTGAAGTTATTTTAGGTTTGCATTTATGCGTTAATACTAATTTTCGACTTAATCAATGTCATATTTAACTTGATGTTGTTAGAAATACTATATAGAACAGAAATACCATATCGTACGAAACTTTTTCTCTCACGTTTTCTTGGAATGAAACAATTCACATTCAGTGTATACACGTGAATGTGTCGCACGTTGCATGTAACAAAATATGTCGCCATTCGATCAATTGTATTTTCCAGCGAAATGTATTCTTCTGCGACGCGATGTCTTGTCTGGTTTTATCTCCATAAACGACGTTTGGAGCGAAAAAAAGAAAGTGGACAAGTACGAAGGCATCAGTTCGTGTGGGCAGCGTTTATTTTCTGCAGAATCTATACAAATCAGGGTCGAAGTCCTGTAGATTAACGTGGATTGGTTACGTGGTAGAGATGCCATCCTACATATACTCCTGTCAATACTAAATCGACTTTTAGACGATCGCTGCCACGCATTCGAATTATTGTTAATTCTAAGAATCTCTAGAATACTAACTAATCGAAAACGAGCAGCATGTTAAATATAGTCTATAGTTTCCAAGTATGTTGTTTTTTTCTTTTTTTTTTTTTTACTGAATAACTCGTAATTTTTAACACTTTGACTGTCGTGCTATTTTTTGTATTTTTATAAAACAGAATTATTTTATTTCTGTAAACTATTATATTACGATAAAAATCGCAATATGAAGCGCATTCATTTTATAATAGCTTCTAGTTAAATTTTAAACATCACGAATAAGTTAAAAATAAGTGACTCTGTATTTGTTGCTTATTACATTAGTAATATTTTTAGGCATTGAGTATTTTAATAAGTATTATGATAAATGTTAAAGGTACCTTGACTTGTGGAAAGTGATGTGCATAATTTGTCTAATGTACTTTAACAATGATTGTCAAAGACAGAAGAAATAAGCAAGAATACATAGAAAGATATTTTGAAAGCAAAGAACTTGTGACTCTACGAATTCATGGCAAAATTTAAATATACGACTCAGTCGTTAATAAAACAATATGAAAAATAAGATAAGATTAACGAGGCTGCTACTAATATTGTGTTTAATACATTATACTGAAGAAAGAAGCAGAATCAAAGAAAAAAGGCAATTAACGATTGGCTTTCTGTAGTGATAAATAAAATTACGTAACGATCTGAAAATGCACTAGCTATGCATCTAACTATGCCACGAACCAAGTTTAAACACTGTATCAGACTCAACAAGTTTATACACTGTCTTAACCTGTACTTGGCAACTGTATCTGGCACCTGTTCATCCGGTTTGATACATTCAGTTGTATTAATTATGTCACTTATGTCTTTGTATGTTATTTTTGTTATATTTGTGTATTATTTTTAGTGCAGTTAATATACATATAATGAAAGAGTGGAATACTCCGTTGCCAGAACAATTGGTACATCTTCAATTATTTATCTATTCCTCTTCGTGTTGACTTTTCGAAGCCACGCGCTTCCTATTATATAAAGTTACAGCTTGAGGAATGCACATTCGTCACTTGAACGATGATACGATAGCTACGTTATGTAAGGTAAAATGAAAGCTTTTTAAATTATCATGTTTTAGAAAAGAAGTTAAAAGATATTTATAGAAATGCGTGATTTTTTTACAAGAAAATTCTAATTAAACCTATGTTATAGAAGTAATAAATTAGTATTTTCTTCTTGAACATTAATACATAGGTACTTATTCGAGTCTCTTTGAAGATTTTATTATTTTATAGTGCGTGTGTTATTTATAATACCCGCACAATATCTATGACTATATGTATGTCTTATAAGTCACGTACTATTAAGTTTTAATAATAAGTTTCAAGTATAAAGTTTAAAATTTATTTATATATGTTCTCGGTAGTTACATATATGTACCTAAATTTATATATTTATGAACAGAATCTGAAGAAACTGAAGACTTAGATGGAGATTCTCTCCACATTGGAACAAAATGCTAAGAAAATTTATTATTCATAGTCATATTACCAATTTATTGTCATATTCATAATCATATTCGAAGGGAGGCAATGGAGTCAGTGATATCATTTGAATCTTCCGTTTTCTTCTCTTTTCATTCTCGTTCTTTCCTTCGCGACCATTCCTCGCAATTCGAATCGATGCCACACACTTAGCTTCACACGCATACGCACACATAGGCATTTATGTAAATCGTAAATGGCCACGAACGAGCGTAGATCGCCGATCTTTGCTTCGGTTACAGTCCTTTCTGTAAAGTGAACGAGAATCGTGAACGTGAGTGAAAAATAGCTTGAAAACGAGTCGACAAAGTATAGACTGGCTCGTGATCACCTCGGATGTTGGTCGCGTTTTATCGACGACTGTACCGACAGAAATAGCACGTTGACCAATTGCTTTGTAATACAAACATTGTATGTGATTTCGTTTCAACGTAGCTTATGCATACAGGCTCATTGCACGCACCGGGGAACGCAACGTGCGTGGATCGTCACAAAGTGCGTAAACGTCATGCAACGACAGCACACGTCTCATGAACTATTTTGGAGCACGCGAAATATGCGCGCTCCAAATGGAACATGTTCCTTTACCGTAGAAACAAACATTACTTTCTTTCTTCTTTTCTTTATTAATTTAAGGTTCTTACAATCAGTTCTCGTAGGAAATTATCAGTAAATTTGATCACTTTACATTTGCGGAACTAACTTATTAATAGCATTGATATTATATATACAACCGATTAATTAATATAATATACATATAACTTATTTGAAAAAAGAATCATACTCATAGTATATCTAGATAGTCTCTTTCTCTCTCTCTCTCTCTCTCTCTCTCCAGATTATTAACGCACAGCAATTAGATCGAAAGCTTCTCCAAGAATTTAAATTCTAGATTCTTTATCACAGGATTCCAGATTTTTAGACGCTAGATTTTAGATTCTTAATCACTAAGTTCTATATTCTAGATTCGAAATTCGATATTCGAGATTATATTAATTACACAAACTATTTACCCTTTGATAAAACTCATACAAACGTAGTATAAGTGTAACTTTATCTCAAATGGTTTCATAATCTTGAAACTTTTCACAATTAACGAACGAATTAATTAAAATTATCGAGTAATTTTAATGTTAATAATTTTGGTGTGAAGCATGTCATACTTGTCGATAATCTTTATACAGGTTCTACGTAACGTATACGGTTTAATAAATAGCTTAACTAAACGATATTGATATTACGTTTCGTAATAATACAAACGAGAACACGTCTTATCAGAGACGCAGGAAGCGATAATGCTAATTACTTCCTATCGGTGTATATCCAAACGTTTAATGTTACATCCTTCGCACTGATATTTCTTATAATCCAAACATTGATAATTCGGCATGAAAAGGTGATTATGTTCTCTTCGAAGAAACTGATTCATGATTTGGATACAAACAAATGTATTGATTTATTCTGACTGTAGCCATAACTGCTATTGCCAGGTTGAAATTCACTTCTTACGTAGAAATTGTAAAATTTTGCATTTTACAACCAGCAATTTTACAGAATTTTCTATAATTCTGTATTAAAAGGAAAATTAAGGGAATATCTCATTGACTTAATCGATCAGTGATCATCTAATAATAAGCAATATAAATTTTATATGTAGATCCCAATAAAGATAAATGAAAGAACGCTAAGCGAATTTACTTTCTATGACAACCAAATGATAGACATAGAACTTGATCGTTGCATTTCTCGTGTAATAGACTTTCACACGACGATCTCGCGATTACCACTAAAACACACATGCAACATTGTAAATTGCTGTGTGCTCTGGAACAAAATACTTCGCTGCGGTTTGTACGTTCATGTCGCTGTTGAGGTTTTTACCGGTGTTGCCACTGGCTTAGGTTACAAATTCTACCGGTATTTCTTCTTCTCTTTCTGATCCTTTTTTCAGCGCCTGTTCGCGCGTCTACCCTCTTGTCACGATTCCGGTATTTCGTTCTCATCCGTCTCGCGGTACATTGACTCTTATAATTATTGAATCTTATATTAATATGATATAGTTTTTTTTAACTTTACTTTTAATTTTTCTTTTTTAAGAAAAAATTTTTTTTTAAAGAAAATTCGCTATATTTGAAATGTTTTCGACTAGAATACAAGTATTGAAACGTTTAAAACGGAAAATTCTTTTTGTTTTCATAAATTAGAACCTATTACCTAATACCTATCTATTATCTTATTACCCTATCATCTAAAATGTAGTGTCGGATTTTTTGAAAATTTTAATGGTTGTAAAAGTGGCAGCAGCTTGGAAGAAAATCAATTTTAAACGTTTCTAAAAAAAAAAAGAAAATAATAATTGCAACATGAAAAAGAATCCTACGTTCCATTTTAAAATATAGTATAGGGGACGTTCTTTCAAAATTCAAAGGAAATCGAATATATAATTTCCGAGATTTTGTAGTTGGCAGGTCAGGAAAAAAGTATCGCCTGAAGTAACACGCAGCAGTTTCGTGCGGAATTGATGGCGTGGAGGAACTTTTTTTTTTAATTGGATCGCCATACATCCAACCGAGCGATGGGTATGCGAATGCGCATTTTTCCCTCCTCACGAAGAAGAAAGGAAACGATTAGGAAATAAAGTTTCGAAAAAAACGTAAGAGAAATCTTTTAGAGATAACATAGCAATCGCTTGATAATTTCACGAAATGATGAGAAAAATAATTTGTACTGTAGCACAAGCAAAATAACTCGCTTTTTCCAATGTATGAATCAGTGTTGGTGATTTATATCAAATTTGCATTTTCAATAAATATCTTGTAACTTTTGCTTATGTTT
>KQ436043.1:29311-43428 GCA_001276565.1 Melipona quadrifasciata | reverse complement strand
CCGTTTCGTTTCTTTTTTATTCTCTTTTTTTTTTTTTTATTTTTCTTTTTTTTCTCTTTTCCTTTTTCTCTGTCGAAACGTCTCGAGACGAAGGGTTCGCTAGCCGTCCGTCCCGAGTCGTTTCCGGAAGATCCACGAGAAGGGTTCCTCTTCTGCCTCTCAACCGGAAGCTGCGGAGGATCCGTCCAGCGGATCTCGCTCCACCGTCGTCAATCGACAATAATAAATATCATCATCGGTATTTCTCTCTCTCTAGAAACGTGGACAAACATAGTTTACTCACATCGTTTCGCGCATCGTGTCGACGTATTCGTTCGAACGAGAGCCACCCGTCGGTCGTCGTCGCGAGTTATTACGCTCCTTAATGCCTACCTCGGAGAAACGAGTGTCTTAAAATTAGGCGATATCAATCGGTGGAACCGCGTGTTATGTTTACGCAACAAATCGAAACAATATACTCTCAATAGACGCTCGAAGCTATGTGTATGTTGTGCTAATTCCTTGCCGTTCGTTGACCACGCTTTCGTCCTGTTTTCTTTTTCTCTCTTCCGCTTCCTCCAAAGACCGTCGGTTGTTTCGATATCGGTTGTTCGTCCACGGCGAGCAGAGGGTGGACAGTTCGTGGCCTCGTTAGTAACTCGCGATCGGCCCCGATCGCGAGACACGTCCGACCGGGGGGGTAATTAAAGGCACGAAGCGTCAATAGTTGTCCACCCGTCTGCGAATATTCCATCAAAGTTCGAGGCCCCTTTTCCGAAAGCACGCGGACAGACGACGCGAATGTAATATCGTAAATATCGACAGTCGGATGATGTTGAACGATCTCGTTCTTCCTGAACGCTGTCTATGTATGTGTGTGTGTGTGTGTGGTGTGTACAATCTCTCTCTCTCTCTCTTTTTCTCTCTTTCTCTCTCCTTGTCCTCTCTCTTTCGACTAATCTCCCTAACTCTCTCAGTTCTTTCTTTCTCTCTCTCTCTTTCTCTCTCTCTCTCTTTCTCTCTCTCTTTTTCTTTCTCTCCCTCTCACGTTCTCTCTCACGCTCGTTCTGCGATATGTTAGTTTAAGGATACCTGAACGCGCTTTACGCGAAGGACGTGTACCTCCTGGCGGATGCGATCCTTCATTCGCTGACCGTTCGTCTTCGTTTCGCTTTTACATAATTTTTTCTGGTTTCTTGGTTTATTTACCGGGAGCCGACGAGCGCTGATGAGCCCGCGCACCACGAAGAGCAAGAGCCACGCGACCTCCTGATTTAACCGAGCTGCTGCAGGAAGTTCGGGGTCTTGAAGTACTCTGGCACCGGGTCGTCCAGCCTCGAGATCACTTTGTAGATGGACTTTTTCCAACTCTGCTCGGTGTCCTTGCCGCTTTGAATCGCCTTGAAGAACTCTTTCAGCGTTTGCTCGACGACGAACCTGAAGTTGCTCGGCACCTGGAAAGTCCAACGACAACGTTAACGACTTGTTTCAACAACCACGACCAATCACTCTTTATTCGTCGTCCTCGATCGTGTGTCGTCCTTGCTTACGCGTCGAAAGATCAATCGATAAATTACCAACGTGATTAAGATGGCTGAAGAAATAAGAAAGAAAGAAAGAAAGAAAGAAAGAAAGAAAGAAAGAAAGAAAAAAAGAGAAACGATCCGCCGAGAAACGAGAAAAAGATAATTTCGCGGCGCTCATTACGGTTCACCGCAAGGAACCGCGCGTTATCCGAAGGATTAAAGCGGCGCGATGTTACGCGCGTGTCGCTTAACGAGCGAGAAGCGAGCGCGAGCCCTGAGCCGCCTGCCTAAGAGTTTCCACTTATAATTAGTACGTTTGGGTTATTAACGAACACGAGTAATTAATTACGCGTCAAGCGGGCGGCAATTGTGGCCGGGGCCGGAAGAATGGAGCCTCCAGGTTTCACCAGGAGACTCGTTAAATAATATTAAATAGCTGTGCAGTTGTCGCGTGTGCGTTGTCGTCGTCGTCGTCGTCGTCGTCGTCGTTGTCGTTGTCGTTGTCGTCGTTGCACAGCCCGCGTTGCAAATACAATCAACGGTCGTTACGCCGTGGCGAAAGTAAATTGCGCCCCACAATGGGAAAGTAGAGACGTACGAGCGATTTGCCAGACAACACACGAGCCTCTCGCGGCGTGTAACGTCGGGATACACACCGTGGAAAACCGGTTCGAATTCGTTTAAAAGCGTTCCGCGAGATGAGAAAGACGAGGTAACGCGGCGCGGTCATGGCCGACCGCCGAATAATTGCACGGCCGCGCCGGGGCTGTCCCCGGTGCTGGAAACGATCCGACTGCCCGGCAATTTTGTCGCTTCCATCGAAATTTCGACCCTGACAGCTCGATTCCGGCCGGCATGTCACGAATTTGATTGGCGAATCATAGGACGCGCAGGTGGTCGTGCATCGGCGACCGTCTCTTTATTTTTCTAACGACGTTACCAGCGTTGCGACATTTATCTCGTGTCAGGGAACCGCGAGAGAGAACTTTAGGGCAGCCGTTGTCGACGAGCGTTTTTTTTCTTTTCCTCTCTCTCTTTTCCTTTTTTTTTTTCTTTTTAATTCTGTAACTTCGTTATCCAAATGAAATTTACCTCGGTAATTAGCGTTCATTTTTCTTTTTTTTTTTTTGATGATGTCACAAATAATTGTGAATGTTCCTTGTACATTTTTAGAAAGTACCGTCTCTACCGTTTAATTAATTTCTAATTCCTATATTTCTATATTTCTATATTACTGTATTTTTACTATATTGTCAAGAGTTTGACGAGTCGACACAGTTTCAGTTTTTGTTTTTTTTCAATCTTTTATGCACGGCATACGTAACGATTAATTTACCTCAATATGGTTATTTCTGTTGTAATGAAGGTTGAGAACTCGATAGATTTCCGAGTCACCTCCAACTCGAAGGTCATCCACGTTCTTTACACCTTCCGAAACAGCTTGCCTCGCGTATTTCTCCATCTGGATGTAGTAGAACTCCCTGAAACAACAGCAGTACGTTGATCATCGTCGTTGAGCAATTTCCTCTTACTACAGTTTTCTCCTCTACTTTCTTCAAAATGACTTTTTTCGAGGAAATCTTCATCCACGGTATTTTCACCGGGATTTAAGTTAAAAAATGCGGCAGATACATCGATATGAGATACACGGCGCAGATTCGTCGCAATCTATCCTAATTTCCGCAAAGTAATTCTATATTTCCAAAGAATGAATCGTTGTCTTCAGGATGTATCACAGAGATTAAAAAATTCTTTTCTCGAGTCAGATGAATGCTTACGCTCGTGAATCGTAGCGGGATCGAAACGGGAAACTCGACAAAGTCGCAACTCGTAACCCAACCTAAGATGCGAGAAATCCTCTCAACTCGCTGCTAGCGAGTAAAATATATTTTCTCCTTGGAAAAGTTGGCGAGCGCCGATGCTCGACGTTGATTCTCGCGGAACGGAGAATGCTAATGCACTGCCGATAATTAATTAAGGGTCGATACTGAAAGTGGTCTGACGCAAGCGGCAGAAGGTGAAGAAGGAAGAAGGGGCGGGAGAGAGGGAGGGAGTCGCAAAGAGGTGTGTACAACTCCTCGTCGTCGGCTGGCAAGCGACGCGGTTCAAAGAGACTATTAAGAACGTGTTACACTGTATCGTCCAAGAAGACCTCGACACCCTCTCGCAGAAGCCAACCGCCGACGTTTACAGACAAGCACGAACGAGCGGGATCGCGCACGCGATAGCGTCGCTTTTCCCCCCTCCTTCCCTCCCTCCCTCTCCCTCCCTCTCTCTTTTCTTTTTCTCGCGACCGACAGAGGAAAAAATCGAGCCGCCGACGTCAAGTTCGCCGTTTACGTTCATTAATTAACGCAGTTAAACAAGCACAAGTCACTAATTGGCGGGTAATTTGTATAGTAATAGTGACCCGAGCCTTGGGCGCGGAGGAATCGCGAAGGGGCGTCACCGAGGGGTGGCTTCGCTTCGCTGGATCTCACCGAAAAACTCCGGGAAAAGGAACGTTTACGACGCGTAACGCCGACACAGAGGCGAAACAGACTTTGCGAGGCGAACCGACGCTTTGTGCAACGTCTTTAACGCGCTCGCGCGACGACCGGCTTCAATGCGACCGCCGCTGATTAAGAAATTAATTATTTTTTCAACCGAACTTAATTATCTTTTCGTTAGTCTCCCGGCGACGTTCGCCTCGTTTGTCGCGTTTTCAATGCGACCACGGGCTACGACCAATCAGAACCTCTTTCTTTGACACTTTTGTCACACTTGCAAATTTTGCAACCTGTTTGGTTAGGGAGGCGAATGTTTGTTTGTTGCTCCGGTGAAGTCTTGGGAAAGCAACCGGCGATCGTAAAAGCGTTAAATGTTCCTATCCATGGGAGGGTTAGCAAAGTAAATGTCAGGGATAGAGCGGGTTCCACGTGTTGTGCACCGTAGTTCGAAAATAGATTTCTTCGACGTTCGTAGTGCAGCGAATAGATCGTTCGAAAGCGACGATCGGTTTAGATGGAATTAGTCGCTGGCGAAACGCACTTAATTTATTCGAACAAACAGGAATACATCCGAAGAGAATTTTAGAAGGAAGGTATTCGATTGACGAATAAAAGAAGAACTTTCAATCTAGGTATACATGCACACGTTCAGTTATCAAACGGAACAATATCGTCGCAGACAGACGGAAGAAAATGAAAGAAGGGAGGGAGAGGTGTCGGTGGTAACGAAGAAGAGAGCCGTGCTCATTACCAACGAATAAATAAGGAAAATACGAGAATTCTACAAACGGACACATCCGATACGTGTACGTGTCTTTGCATCGTCTTCGTTTATCAAACGGAGTAATATCGAGTCATCGGAAGGAAATGAAAGAAGAGAGAGAAAGACGTCGACGAAGAAAGCAACGCTCGCAATTCTTCGATACCACCGAGGAACAAGTCGAACGAGGAAAATGCGAGAGTGACTTGACGCAACGATCGCGGGCAAAAACGAGAGAGCGAAAGGGAGGAGCGAGTAAGTAAGGGTAAGCGGAGGTTGCTACTTGTCCGGATATTTTTCCATTCTTTCCTCGATCTTTCTTTCCGGGGTCCCTATCCTCCTCACCCTTAAACGCACACAAACAGAGAAACGAGCTCTCCCGATGGTGGAAGTATCCTAGAGTAGCAGGCCAGAATGGCAGCGAGAATGGCAGTTAGGTTGATCTTGCACTTTGGATCCCGAGGGGATGCAAAGAAGTACGGTTCAGCGGGAAAGCAACGAGTCGGTAGTGCTACACCACCGCGGCTTGTATAACTCGCGAGGTCCCTGAATGCCTCGACAATGTGAGGCAACCGGTTCAAAACCTTCGGGTCTTGGTCTTCGCTCGGTGCCTCTGGGAGCAATTTTTAAGATTGCTTCCGCCTGGCGGACTCGTACGCGGCTCATGAAACAGAAGATCGACCGAGGATTTTTCCACGCTCGTCGTCTCCGTCTCGTTTCCGCCGAAGCACACGCGCGCGTCTAGGAATATTTCATTAAGCGGCGTTTTCACTTCACCCTTTCTCCTTCTTCGCGACAGTTTTTACCTTTCGGAATCGACTCGGCTCGACGAAGGCGAGGCTTCGTTCGTTGGTATCGCGGAATTAAGCAGCTAAGCTAAACGATAACTACAGTCTTCCTTTCTTCCCGTTCTCTCAATTTCTACATGGTTGAAAAACTCTGTCTCTCTCGGTCTGGCAAGCTCGACAAGTGGGTAAATTTTTAAGTAACCAGAACCATCGACAAGACCGGCAACCGTACGAGCGAATGACACTCGAAATAACGAACAAGATCCGCCGAGCGCGAGATGGAGTTATCTCTCGGGGAGTACAAGATCGACGCTCGTCCGTATCGAACGCGATTCGAACCAACCGAAGAAAACAATGGGATCCTTGTGGCGTGTCGCGATCTGTGGTTAGCGACCAGAAGAAAGGGCGAGCGGCGGAGTCAGGTGGCGGAGACGCGGCGAGAGCCTCTTCTCATTCGATCACTCCAGATTGGCTCTCTCGCCAATTAAGACAATTTCGCGCGCTCTTATCAGCAGTCAGTCAGAGAAGGTTGCGCACACGAGAGAGGAGAATTGAAAGAGGAGTGTGTGTCTCTGCAGAATCGTGTCCCGGCGTCCCCTCCCCCTCCCCCCTTCTCCATCCGCACGGCAGGGAGGGAGGTTTCTCGCGTTCACTTTCTCCCTTCGTGGCCGCTCTCCCTTTCGCACGCTCTCACGTGTCACGCGGCGACGCTCCTTCTCTCTTGCTCATTCTATTTCGCTCTCCGTCTCTCTATTTCAACCGTCTCCTTGAACCGTCACCGTCACCGTCACCGTCACCGGCACCGTCACCGTCACCGTCACCGGCACCGGCACCGTCACCGGCACCGGCACCGGCACCAGCACCCACCCATCGGGGCCGAGCCACCCCCGACTTCAGCTCCTCTCCGGAGGTAACGTGTATGTGTCACCTGCGTCTATAATCCTTACTCAACCACCCATCAACCGCATTCAAGCTCGTCGGATCGCCGAGTATAGGTTGGAATACGTACTGGTAGGCAGACTGGGCTAGGTCTCGGCTGGGCTTGGCTCCGGCTGGGAGCTTATGTACCTACGTAATACCGCATGGTAGATACCGTATATATATCCGCGAAGTGCCTAATTAAAACAGACACCAGGAGACAGAGAGAAAACGGGACGAGAGACGAGGCTGGTCGCATAATAGGGTGTAAGCGCGCGAGGGAGACGGCACTAGTTCCGTAGTCGGTTTGACAAAAAGCCCGAGTGCTAGAATTGCCACTCTTCGACCACCAAGTGCAGAGGAGAAGAGCAACCGTGAGCGAGAAGAAAGGAAAAGGAGCGAGAGGGAGGAACCGCGAGAAACGAAGAGAGAGTGAGAGAGAGAGTGTGTGTATGTGTGTGTGTGTGGCACCATCGTGAGGAAGATAGTGAGAGTAAGGGCTAGAGGGTGAGCCGCGGAGTCATTCATTATAGTATTGTATAATTAGGATAATAATAAGCTCTTCAGGGGCTTGGGTTTTCTTGCGCCCCGTTGCAACGGGGCGACGTCGAGAGAGAGAGAAAGAGAAAGAGAAACAGAGCACGAGAGACAGTGCGAGACAGAGACGAGAACGAAGACAGAGGAAAAGAGCGTGATCCTCCTGGAGGGTGCTGATTATTAGCATCTAATTACGAGCTGCCTTTGCCACCGAAAAAAAAAGAGACGGAGAGAGAGAGGAGAGGAGGCAATAGCTAGAAAGAAGGCGAAGATGCAGGGTATCTTCGAGGAGAGAATAATTAGCCGTTGCCGCGAACGGAAATCGTTACCTCGCGTTTTTCGCGATCCTTGGCCTCGCGAACAGGTATTCTCTCCCGAGGGAGAGAGAGCCGCAGTATCTCCAGAAGTATCCTCCTTCCCGTAATTTGTTCCATCCTTAACGAACCGTCCTTCCTTCGCATCACGCGCGATTTAATAGACTTTGACCCTCGTGTCTCTTTGTTCTCGCGATTTAAACGCGTACACGCGTTGGCGAACGCGTCAAGACCGTGTCGCTCTTTTTCTCTTAGTTTTTCTTTTTTTTTTTTTGTTGTTGTTTTAATTTATATATCTCCTTTCATGGTCGTTCGAAACGTTCGCGTTCATTCGCCACTTTGAATGAAACGCTTCTCTGCCGCTGGAGGATTCCTCGAGTCGCGCAGCCGATTCTTTCGAGCCGCGCTTCCATCGAGCACAAAGGGGGAACAGGGTTGCGCACCGCGACAAACGTAAATTCGTCAATTCCTTTTTCGCAACGGTGGCGCGCATTGTGGCACAGGTGACGCGACAATGCGAGCTTTAGAAGCGCCGCATATTGAGGCGTTTAATGGCAATGATGGCTGTCGACGTGACGCCTCCTTCACACGTGATCTTCATCGTCGCGGGTTGCTGTTTCGACGCGTTGCTTTTGTAACCGGGTTGCAACGCCATATAGGCAAGAGCACCAATTAAAAGGGGGAACATCAGCGCTTGCCTGTGCTTTTTTTCTTTCATTTTCTTTTTTTTTGTTTTTCTTTTTTGTTTTAAATTTCGCGCCACTTTCTAACTACGGTCTGATCGAATTATGAAAAAAACAACGAGCGTAACGTTCTACGCTTATATGGATTGCTGAGAAGTTCTACAAATTTTACAATTTATCTCAAATAAAAAATAAAACTCGTGGTCAAACGGCGAATATTACATTGGCGGATACGGGGGTCTTACTCTATCGTCTCTTTCCCCCTTCACCTTTTCTTTCGTCTCTCCTTTCTTCAGGTTCCGCTTCGTTCCGAAACGTAAGCGTGCCGCGAGATGACTTTCTTGCCGCTGCTCCAAAGAAAAACCTTATTTGCATCGCGCGACTCGGCAAACAGGGGTGTAGAAAACACTAGGGGCGTGGAAAAGCGCGGCGAGAAATCGGCCGCGCGTTTCCAGACAGGCAAAGTGACTCGGGGCGTAACGACGACTAGCGTCTTCTCGCCTTACGCCGTTCCCCTCCCCCTCGGCCGCCGTCTCTCTATTCAAAGATCTTCAATCGCGCTTCTTAAGCCAGCCAACCGGCTCCCTTTTAACGGTTATGCCAAGTCGGTCGACCTTCGACAATGCCGAACACCTCGGCTCCCCAAGACCGGGGCTGACCCCTGAAAGTCTCTGCTCTTCTCAACCCCTCGCCGCGGCTTTCTTGCCAGAAACTTTCCCACGGACACGACTCCCTCTTTGAAGGGGAAAAGACGCTTAAGGAACGGCCGACAATCCGCCAAGATTCGCGAAGTGTCGGCTGCGGGCTCGATCACCTTGGAACCTTTTTGTCCCTTCCGTGAAACAGCTGTTCTTGGGTTGGAATCGGGCAAACTTTCCGCATCCTTCCGAATCTGCCTGCCCCTCGGCTGAAGTTCGACACCCGACCGTTTATCGAGCCAATTTGTACGTCGATCGTTGTAACGTAACGGTTTGAAAAACGTTTGTATTCAATTTGTACGGAAAACACGAAATATCTAATGACGATCTGGTGCCAGCGCTGAAAGATCTTTACGACGGAGTTAACGTTATAAACGACGCGATTGCAAGCCTGTTCCAACGTAACCGAGATTCAAGTACTAGTTTCAACTTTGCCTGGTGCAAGCTAGAGCGTGAGCGCGTTGAAATACTTCAACTTTGAATTGAAATTTTCGCTTTTGAACATTTCGTAACGTGTGCGTTCTTTATGAAAGGGAGAAAAGTCGAACAAGAGAGAGACTTTTAAGGCTGTTTGCCCGCGGGAATCTTTCGGGCCCATTCCAGGACAAGCGGAAAATTTCGTTGGCTTGATCTTGGCGTGGACGGCTAGTCTCACCGCGTCCTTGCATACCGTCCACCGAAAAACTAAAGTTTGGGGACTTGGCCGTGTTAAACCGGCGGGCACAATGAAAAGGGCACAATGTTAGCCCCCCCGGGGGAGAAGAAGGGGGGGGGCGTTTCCTTATTAGCAGCCTTCTTTTCACCTTGTAATTATCATCGGGCAGAAACGGATCCATTTATAAAATAGCGGCGCGTTCAGCACAATTACCAGAGGAACGTCGCGGGCGCATTCAGCCGCCATCAGCGGAGATAAATACACGCGTAGCCGCTTTGCGCGGTTGGCCGATGGCGTCGCAGTCAGATGCTGGAAAAACCGTCTCGCGGACGCGCGCGAGACGAGAGGGTGCGGCGGAAGAAGCTCGCAAAGAATTCGAGAGGAACGTCGTGCCACGCGCTACTTTATCCTCACGGGTAACGGGCACGAGGCGTGAAAGTGCATATAACGAGAGAACATTAAGCGTCTGCGCGCGCTCGTAACTGAGCGCGCGCGCCTGTTTACGTGTTTGCGCGCGCGTTCCGGTTCCGTTCGTCTTGCTCGCGTATAGGGCGATGGGGGTAAGGTCGCGTCGCATCGCATCGAGTCACGTCTCTCGGGCGCGCGTGCAACCGAGAAGACCTTCTACACAGATGTGCGTTCCCTCTCTCTCTCTCTCTCTCTCTCTCTCTCTCTCTCTCTCTCTCTCTCTTTCTCTCTCTGTCTGTCTCCCTTCCTCCTCCTTACTTTTTCTCTTTCTCTCCTCACGTGGACAGATCGCGTAGCGGGGCGTGTGTGCGTGCGTGTGAGAAGGTAGATAGACGAACGTGTGGGTGGTTGCGTGGCTCATGAGCGCGGATGGATGGGTGAGTACACGCGTTTGCCCGTCAGGGCGTAAGCGTCCATTCAGAGGGCGCGTTCAAAAAGGTGTCGCGCTGGGTCTTGATGCTGCACCCTGTGCACCCTTCTTAATTAGTAATTAACACTTTAACGCCATCTGTACTCAGACTTGCAGCGGCAAACGCGACGACGACGCTCATCGAGGCGCTTCTCTCTCTCTCTCTCTCTCTCTCTCTCTTCCTTCCTCTGTCTTTCTCACTCTGCGCCGCTGGTCGCGTTCTGGCTTCGTCGTGGTCGTTGTCGACGACGGCGCGATCGCAGCCCGGAAAATCAAGTAATTAAAATACAAGTTAACAAGTGATTACTTCATTCTGTTCCGTCACGGCCACTCAGCCAAGTATGACACGTTGCGTGTTTCCGACGAGTCGTCGTCGTCGTCGTCGTCGTCGTCGTGTGTTTGTTGATTGCGACCGACGAGGCGGTTTGCTGTGGGCTTACTGATGGGTGCCAGGGGGACGGAGTGATATCCGGTGCAACCTTCGGAAGGGCTGTGGCGGATCGTGGCTCGTGAACGATGAATTTTTTTTTCCACGGAACGTCCGAGAGTTGGATCGTTTTCTCGCGGGGATGCGCGCCACGCGTTTAAATTATCGGAGGGAAACGTAATTAAACCGGCTTCTTTCAGAACGTCGTAGAAAGTCCTGAAAATTATAGCGACCAGCTACGTTGTTTCTTATGGTGAGAGTGTAGAGTATATCACATGTCAGGTACTTTTAATTTTGACTCGATATGCAAGATACAGAAACGTATTCGTAATGGATGTCGCGTATCTTATCGTAATTTTCGAATTGCCTCAATCTTGTTCTGACTTCAGAGAAACGGGAATGTTTGAAGCGAAAAGTCACGCGTATTAATTTCTCAAACTTTGTAAATCCGATAGAAAAACAATGTTAGAAATTAAGGATTAACAATTGTCCTTGAAATCGTTCGGAATCCACCGTTGTTAATAACGATAATTCCACCATGTCGAACGACTTGTTCTCAACGAATCAAGACACGACCACCAGTCGAATTATTAACGTGCAGATAGACGTTTGCCAAAAGTTACATCGCGTCTGCAAAAACAGGCGGCCCCCTTGGTCATCCCCTCGAAGATTTTTTTTTGCGGCCGCGTGCTCGCTCGGCCCGGCTGCTAAGCCACCTTTTTTCGACGAGGAGCAAGTTTCCTAAGCTTGCGAGACAATCGTTGGGCGATCGCGCAGCAGATGTGCCCCCGACAATGAACTTCTGGGCCCTCGCCCTTCATAAAAGAGGGAACTCGAGAAACGGTGGCACGAAAAGGCAGAAGGGAGAAGGGGACTCGGTTCTGAACACGGGGGTTCTACGACACAGGGCACAGACTTAGGCGAACGAAGGCTCCGCGTGCCGCACGCGCCGATCTTACAATGCACGCTCCTCTTGGTGGTGCCCCTTGCTTTTCGACTCCCCTTCTCGCTTCTCTCTCTCTCTCTCTCTCTCTCTCTCTCTCTCTCTCTCTTTCTCTTTTCTTTTTTGCATCTGGCTGCCTTAGACCCCCGTTCCCTCGCTCTGATCCTCGCCCTTTTTCTCCACGGTAACTCGTTTTCATTCTCTTAACGTCGGCCTCGGGGAGCATCAACACCGCGTGTCGACAGCAGACTGATAGACGGATGGACGGACAGCTTGGCCAGCGGTGACACACGCGCTTGGCTAATGTAAATCGGTCGGGACGAATTTATTATGCAAAGAGCATTAGAACGACCGAGAAGACTCGGCGCGAGCCGCCGTTCATTGAAATCGATGTATTTGCATATTTTCTCGTAAGCGGTGTCCCGGTAACCGATACTCGAGCCTCTCCTCTCCTTTATATTCCGCACCTTTGGCTCGCTCGTGTGGTGAAACGACGTTGCATCGGCACGTATGTACGTAATTTCGCTTGGTACGAAACGTGTACCGTAGACGCGCAGAGGCAAGAAAACAATCAAACGAAACGCGTCGGAGGGTATTAACCGGCGGGAATGCGAAGCAATTGTCCGGTCTGGATCCACGCGATCCCCGTCTCTCATTCAGGAAGTTGTTTCTGATGGCGGCCGCAATCGCGGTTCAACGAGCAGCCGCGCACCGACCTTGAAAAACGAATCGTCGACCGGCCTCGGACCTGCTCCGAAAAACACGAACGAAGGAACTAGCGAGTCAGAGAAACGTTAACCTGGTTTCTTGCAGCGGCGGCGGCGGCCACACGGTGGCCTCTTGGCGCGCGCCGAGGTTTTTCGGCTTCTCCCTTAAGGGAGATCGGGCGAACGAGAAGCGAGAGCGGGCGAGCGAAGCGAGGGTGAGCGCGAACGAGAAGGAGAAAGAGAAAAAGAAAAGCGGCTAGAACGGCGCGGGGGCAAGGGAAGAGGTGGCGACGGTGTGTAGGGCTGTACGATACGTTGGAGCGGCGAGAGGGGTGGTTTTTCAAAGCTACGAGGAGTAAGAGAGAGTCGAGGTTCTGGAATCGGTGGGCGCACAGGCCGAAGCGGGCGAGGATCAGGGGCGAAGCGGAGGGTGAAAGGTTGGCCGAGAGAGGGGGCGGGGGCAGCTGCTTTGAGCGGTTTCACTCTTCAATGGTCCCGGACTATCCCTCCTTCTGCTACCGTACTAAGCCCCCGTCCGCCTTCACCGCCGCCCTCCTGCCCCCCTTCAACCCCGCCGGCGTCCTCGTCCTCCTCCACCTCCACCGGCTGCTATCGGCCGCGATTCGCGTCCTCGTCATACGTCGGCATCGGCCAAGCATTTTTTTATTCGATCGATTTTTCCCTGGCGGCCGAGCCGCCGCCACCGATGCACCGGCCGCTGTTGCACTATGCATGTGCAGCCTCGCGTGCATAAGGTGCGAAAGCTGGACTAGACTATTTGGGTGTACGGTGTTCCAAAAAGACCGAGCTCTAACGTGGATGCACTTTCAGCCAGGCAAGCTACTGCTGCCGCCAATGCTACTGGTGCTGCTGCTGCTGCTGTTACTGCTACGGGGCGGCTACCGTTGTTGGCTTGTTGCAACGACGGGGGCCTACTACCTACGATCGTACGGGCAGGGGATGTCAGACAAGGAGAGCCATACTGTTCGATCACTTTGCTTTAAACGTATTCTTTGATTAAGGGATCGAGCGAATTTTTAATGGTTCAATTACCGGGTTCCGGTACGATGCATTCTTGAGCGTCTTACTTGACCGTGGAACACCGGATCCATTCCGGCGGGCAATTCGAGCCTAGGGTCTTTGACCTTTCTTCGACTGGCCGATGTTCGAAAGCTTGCCTGAGCGTTAATCGTCGAGTGTGGTTCTTTGATTGGTGTGTACGTGTAGCGATTCGTCGGGTTACTTTTCAGCGAACGTCGCGACGACGATCGTTCCTCGTTCCTCGTGTCACGATAGGAAGTTTTTGTTCGTCGGTTGTTGAACCGACCGATACTTTTCGGTTTCCTTGTATCGTACGATGTAACCGATTCTTTGCTGAGTAATCGCAAACCTCTTACAATGCGGGTCTCCACGTGTCGAATCAATCTGACGATGTTATTGACGATAGTAACGTATCGAAAGTTCATATTTAACAGTTGGATGTCTTATCGTATTTTTTACGAACGACGAATGAAACTTTCAGCTTTGTAGCGCATTGTGTTTTCTAGTTGAATTTACATAGTCGACGCACTGAATATATTTTCCTTCAGTGTAAATTGTTTAGAACCGAAACTGGTCGAATCGTTTCAATACCAACATGTTACGATTACCATTTAACTTTTTACCTAGGCCCAATATTTTCCTACTGACATCAAAAGAGTGTAAAGAATTTTGAGAATAGTCTTCGTCATTTTACTACGTACAATTACATTCCGACCAGGATTCTTCCACCAGGAATCCTTGATATTTATTTATTCGATCCGAAGAAACTTGCGGG
>KQ436043.1:8421-22079 GCA_001276565.1 Melipona quadrifasciata | reverse complement strand
CCTCGGACCCGGCTCATACGGCCCCGGACAATAAAATTCTTTTAGAACGTCACAAGCATTTTCCTCGAGATATTAAATACCCGCGGAACGACGAGACACTACGAGGCTTTACGTAATCAGGCCACCGTGCAATATCCACGTTCTAATCAATCGTTCTAGCCAGGCCCACCACTTTTACATCGACGAGAGTTCATCTTGCGAGCCGAATCGAATCATAATTGGATACCGTTCCGCCGTGGATATTCCGTTGCTTTCTTCTCGGTCCTTCGAATCGTTGCAGCGCGACAAATACTTGCATCTTCAGAACGTGCCACGAGAACGTCGAGCAAATGTCTTTACTGTCAGTAAACTACTCACTGAGAAATTTCGTCAGTGTCTTGTTTCTCGAGAAGAGAAATTTGTATCGTCCCGTTACTGCAATTCATTCGTGTAAGACGAAACTAAAACGAAATTACTGGACGCATTGGCTCGAGCTTCGAGATATTAAAGAAGCGACGTCTTACGAACAGACAACGAGGACCACGAAATCCTTTGGCGCGATTTCTCCGTTGGCAGGGTCAACGAACGCGGTCCGAACAAGAAGAACCGGGAAGATGACTCCCCGAGGGGGCATCGTGAACTGTAGAAGGGTGGAGGAGGAGGAGGAGGAGGAAGGCTAGGGGGGGAGGGGGTGACAGGGAAAAGAATCTTTGGCAGGGAGTGTACCGTACTCATGCTGCAAGTAGCAGCTCATAGCGGCGGATTAGCCTTGCAGTGGCGATGCTTACATCCCCTATAAAGTCCCCTGGCATCACCCTCCGCCACCCCCTTTTCCCTCCTGCTCCTCCTCCTTTTCTCTCCCCGCACAGAGGCTCGCTCCCATCGAAACCCCGTCAGCCAGCCCCCGCCTCCTTCGTTGTTCCTCCCGCGATAACCCTGCGGCCACCGCATTGTCTGCCGCCCAGCCAATACCCGTCGTGTTTCTCGTACTTGTGTTCATTATCAAAAAATTCGAAAAGGAACGAGATGCTACTGCTGCTGCTGCTGCTGCTGCTGCCACTGCTACGGTTGCTGCCTGACTGGTTGCCTGCTGCAACGCCAGCAGGAACCCCTTATGTTACGGCACTGACATTTCGCGAGGGTGGTAAGCTCGTTCGCTCTCTTCCTCTGTCTGTCTGATCAGGACTCCCATTCTTTCTGATCGTTCGCGGAGGCAGGAGGGGGTGGCAAATTATACCTTCGCTACGTGGCGAAGGTGTCGCCAGAAGGGGAGTCGGTTTTTTTTCCCTATCGAAGATGGATCGATTTTGGAAGAAGTTTGGTAGTAACTTTGTGCAACTTTCGCACAGAAGAGATATACCAATAATCGTTGACGAAAATTCAAATTCGCCGAACGACGCGAACAAACGAATCCACTTCGTTTCATCGAGTTATCAGTACCAACGACGAGACAAGAAAAAGGAGAAAAAAAAAAATAGGAGGAAAGGAAGAAAAAAAGCAGAAGCTCCGGTTGCTTTGCAGATATATAGCATTCGAGTTTCAAAGATGACTCCGGAGTCGTGTACCCGGCAACAAAGGGGTAATCCCTGCGGAAGCCGAGTCACGGGGCACGGGAACGGGCGGCGGAGGGTTGGCAGTGCGTGAAAACCGCGAAGAAAACCGAATAAGAAGAGAAATAACGTTAACCGGAAGTTTACGGCGCTTCGGGTAACTCGTTGCTAGTCTGACTTCCGGAGAGCAGGGAAAGAAAAGGGTGGAGGGTGAGAGAGAGAGCGAGAGAGAGAGCGAGAGAGAGAGAATTGAAAGAAGAAAGAGAGAGCCGAGGGTGTTGGATTGTTGGCGGGTGGAAAGGCAGGTGCGGGGAGTCGGTGGCGGGTGCCGAGCGGCGGAAAAGAGAAGAAGAATGCAAACCAAGACAGAGATTTCGCTGCCGGCTGGTTGTGAACGGAGTGTAGAAGAAGGGTGTAAGAGGAGATGGAGGAGGCAGCTAACGGTCGAGGAAGGCGAGAGAGGGTTGAAGGAGGTCGTGGTATGGGCGGACCGAGCCCGCACGAGAGAAAGAATGAGAGAGAGAGAGAGAGAGAGAGAGAGAGAGAGAGAGAGAGAAAGGGAGAAGGTGGTGGCAGCGGTGGCTAGGTAGTCGAAGCGTACGGGCGAGAGAGAGCCAAGCGCCACTAATTAGTGCCAAGAACGTAATTAAGTAATTTTTAATTAAGTGACTGCCGTTTACGCGCACAACCACCGCGTACGAGGTAAGCCGACTCGATGCAGGGTGCTTCATCCCGGCTGCACCGCCGTAAGCCGGATTACCCTTCTTCCGAAAAATTCGCTTCCTCGCGGGAATTCGGCCGACAAGTCTATTCTGCCGTGCGAAGATGCGACGAGCAGCGCGCTCGCTGTGCGTGGACGTGGAAAACGATTATTTTATCGAGAACGTCGAATCGATTCCAACGTGCAATATTCACAATTTGTACGCTGGAGTTGAGAAAAAAAAAAAAAGGAAAGAAAGAAAGAAATAAAGAAAGAAAGGAAAAAGAAAAAAGTGATATATCCTTGAACGAATTATTACTCGAGTCTGAGGGAGTGAGCATGGCATGCGTGTAAATATACAGGATACAAGCGAATTAAGCAGGTCCAGTGATTATTATTCGGCAGAAAGAATTCAACCTTGGCTATCTCGCGAAGGAAGTAAAAGTTTAGGGGTAGGTCGGTATTGCAGATGCCTGCCTTACAGAAGGCCAACGTCAGCAACGGTGGTACCGTAGCGGCAAGTAGAGGTACACCGAAAGAGTTGCCACTCCATTGTGCCGTGCACTGAGTTTTTAATTAAGGAGCTGGTGCGAATTCCTCGAGATCTCGCTCGACTACCTATATAACTCGTTCGCCCGTCCGCGCGTGTAGATACGTCTTTGGCGAAAGACGGGCGCGTGCAAGACGAGCGCGTGCATCTGTGTAGCAGCAGAGATACGAAAGAGAAGACGGAGAGAGGGGGCTCCTTTGTGGACTTCAAGGGCCTCGCGGCGGCCGAAGAGATCACCGGCGTCTTCTTCTTTTCCGTTCCTTCGTTTTCTACCCTTCGGAGAAACCAGGCAGGTATAGCCGTCAGCAAGGCCGCGGCCCGAAAGTCAAAGACCAAAGTTTCCTTCTTTTCATTAGAGGGTCCTGGCTACGGAACTGCCACGATACATTCTCTTCCGTCTCTTCCTACCCCTTTCTTTTCCTACTACCACTCGCTACTACTCCCTTCGTCATCGTCTTCTCCTTTTCCTCCCTTTTCTACGGCCCTCCCGCCGTGTCTTGCTGTTGCTGCTGTTTCTACCGCTCCCCAACCCTTTTTCCATGTTCGATGTATTCCCTCTCCCTCTCCCTCTCCCTCTCCCTCTCCCTCTCTCTTTCTCTCTCTCTCTTTCTCTGTCTGCTTCTCTGCTCTCTGGCTTTTGTCTCAAAGAACTCGTACTTGCTCATTTCGACCGGAGCATCCTTTCTTTCTCTCGACGACCAAACTCCTGCACGCGGAATGAGAAGGAAATCGAGAGAGGAGGACTTTCCACGGAGGGCCAAATCGGAATTTCCTTTAGGGAGGAAAGAGACGGGAGTTGAAACCTCCGATGTCAACGATCTCCAAGACACGGTTCGTTTCTCTTGGACGAGCCAGACGTTTCGTATCTCGTTTATCGTTTTTCACTGTGAAAACCAACTCTCGCTGCTTCAACTCGAGTGAAAACAAGAGAGAGAGAGAGAGAGAGAGACAGAGAGAGAGAGAGAGAGAAACGGAGGACGAAACAAGAAAAAAAAGGGAAAAATAAAAGACAGAGGAAAGAAGAGAAACGACGATACAATAGAGCGAAACTGGAAACAAGCGTTCAAAAATTAAGGCCTCTAGACTGGTAACTTCTTTTCCCCCGTGGTAAAACCACGTAACGCGTTTCATGTAAAAAACAGGCGAAATCTCGTCTTGCTGGGAAACTCGACGAACCAGGAAACGAGCCCAATTACGAGCATCGTGCGCTACACCACTACACGTGCACGCGTGCCGCGCACATGTCGCGTGTCCAAAAACCGTGGCCGACCAACGGGAAAGGACCAGCGAGAGAGGCTGGTGAAACAACGAAACAGCGAAACGGGAAGCCAGGCAACGAGTTGAAAGAAGAACACGCCGGAAGAAGCGCCCGGGTGGGGACACATAGGTGGAAGTAGAAAAGATTACGAGAGCATAATAATTACAAGGCTGGCGTTCCTCCGGCTCTACCCCGAAGCTCGGCGTGCTCTCTGCCAGGCCACTACCTACGAACGTAAGCACGCGTTCGCTTCGCCTACGAACGTCTGCATACGAGACGTATGGGTTGCCATCTTTCTCTGTCAACCTGTTCCTACCTCTCTCTCTCTCTCTCTCTTTCTCTATATATATGGCAGCTCTCTGTTCCCGCGGTGGTGTGTCTACTACCTCAAGGCTCGAATTTTCTCCGGCTACCCACCCTCTTTCTCTTCCCTCGGTTGCAGCCAGCTTATTCTTCACAATAAGAGAAAACCGGGGCTCGGTCGTCATCGTTCGCGTATGGGTGCACACGCGTACTACATACGTGTAAGAACACGCGTGACGACGCTCGTGTCTAGCCTTCCCGCTAAATGGCCCTCGCCTGCTCTCGCCTGTTTACCACGCGGCCGCCCACGCACGCCTTGCCACTGCCAACCTATCCCTCGACTCCGGCACCACCGTCAGCCCCCGCGTCGCGATTCTCTCCTCCTACGATGGCATGCACAATCTTGTGGGATTAAAACACAAGCCGCCGCCGCCGCCGCCGCCGAGGAGGAGCGTGCACGCGCGTGGTCCCGCGCCCGGTGATTTGCTCGTCAGTGCCTCTCGGCCCGTTTGTCAGTCGTCGAGATTTCGGTAGTCGTTCAACACACGGATTACCGCCTCCTCGCGTTTAACTTTTGACTGATATCGCTGCACCATAATCGAACGTCGTAATTCGCTGGACTATGAATTTGTCGTGTAATGTCGCGTTACCATGATCCTTTGTACAACCGCTGACGTCACGTCGGTGCGACAGTTTCTCGTGACACTCGAGAGAATAAATATGTAAATCGAACATTTGCGAATCATTGGAAAATGGCAGGAGAGTGTTTGCGTACTATTTACTACGTCTTACTCTTCCCGATTTCAAAAGTTACGTAAAGATAGAAGTATTTAATTTAAAAAATCGTGATTTAATTCCGGGCATAAAGAGTTTTTACTAAACGTTGTAACCGATACTCTACTTTCGACGTTCTATTTTCGTATTTTGGAATCCTTGAAATTTTTCATAAATGCACGATTTTTTAATTAATTTGCAGTATGATCATTTTCATCCGAATTACTTATAGTTATAGGATTTTTCTCATTGAGTTTAACCTCTGCTGCTAATCTCTATCGTGAGGAACGTAAAATAATGTTAAGTACCTTTTCTCGCAAGCTAATGTAAATTGGTATGGACGTCTATAATCCAACGATAGAGTTAATAAATATTTATGTATTTACGATTCTAAATGTCTTTTTTAAGTTTCTTCTTCTCTTTTCAATACGATTAATCGATAATCGTTCGAAACCTGCTCTTATCGAAGAAGTATTTCTGTGTCTTTTTTTCTCGAGTGCGACGATGTCATCGATGCCCCGGCTTAGATTGACTTAATTTCTCTTTCGAACGTAAAGTAGCGCAAATAGCTGAGAATCGAGAATTAGCCTCGTGCTTAATCTCGATTAATTGACATGGCGAGTTAGTCGTCCGAGAAAAATTCATACGGTTCACGCAAATGAAAAACCCCGCGTGTTATCAATGCAAAAGCGATCGAGTAACTGTCCACTTCGTCGTATTCTTGATTCTTGAATAGGAAACAACGTTGGACTTGATTAAAGGTGGTGATCGCGTCAAAGACAGGTAGCACGATACTAATAAAAAACCAATGATCTCGTGTCAGCTGATTCGTCAGAGCGATCTATCAGAGTTGTAATCATTTTCCAGAGGAAAAAGTTCCGATTTTATACGACCTAAGAATACGACCATTATATCGGTCGTCCATCGAGAAATCGAGAAAGCAATTTTTTGTTGTTGCATAATCTGCTTCGATCGAAGCGAAGCTCGAAGAGAGAGGAGGGTGGGAGAAAGGACGGGGAAAATCAATCGAGGAGAATATCGTAAAAACAACAATTAAAGTCCGGCGTTAACTCGTTCGAATGGAAATAATACGATTTGACAGAACCACCTTGGCGACTTTGAATACAATCGATGAAATTACAGTTTAACCGGTGGTTTTTTCCGAAGTCGAAATAAATATTCCAACCTGTTCGTTAACGACTGAATCAACGACTATCGAAGAACGTCGTAATTCGCAAGAACGACCGGCGCAGGCGGGAAAAAAGTGGTCGCTAACGACCGGTCACGTGCTCGTGCGGCCCGGCAGATAGGAGTTGGAAAAGGAAATTCCTGTTTAGAAAATTACCACGTCATTACCCCAACCACTGTGGTCAACAGGGACAGGGTGGAGAACCGGCTGGCAATGTCCACAGCACGAAGTAGATGGTCGGTTGATAAGAACGAGGCGAAGGAGAAATTAGAAAGAGAGGTGCCCCGAACGGGCACCCTCGTTGAAGAATTATTGAGGATTTCGAGACGATAAGCAACCCCTCGAAAGCGTGACTGGGTAAATTCATCGTCGACTTCATTATTCCGCTGCTCGAGAGCTTTCGATTCTTCGTTTACAACGAACACTTTCGCTTCTTATTACTTTGCTCGCGTTCCAGCAGACACTCTGCTGGCTTAATCGTTAAACCCCCCCTTCCGGAATTTATGTTTATCCAGCCACGTGCTCGCGCCTCTTTTTCCTCGAAAGTCTTCGTCCCTTCGTCTTGTCTCGTTTCGATTGGAGTGTCGTGAAGAGTCGACGAGTGTCGCTATTAATATTAGCCGCTTTAATTCGCTGAGAGATTGAGAACGGGTCTTTATATACCTTGTAGAACAGCCTAAAACAGTTTTCAACGTGAATGCGAATAGAATTTATTCAGCGAATAGTCAAAATCCAAGGAATCCGTTTTTCGGCGATTTTCATGTCTCGGTCCATGTCCCCCCGTAAACAAACGTCCTTCCAATATTGTCGCGACTTGACGTCAAATTTCCAAGGCATACTCTCTCGTCGTTGTCCATTTTTCACCCCTTCCTTCTACGAATTCTAAATTCGTAACCAGCGAAGCGATCGGTGAAAACATGACAAAGAGAGAGAGAGAGAAGAATCGCGGTGACCTTTTACTCCGCTACCGAGAAACCGGCGCGGATCCATCGTGCGGCGCGCCGGTCTCTGTGTCGTGTGCGAGCGTTGTCCATTATACGACATAAAATTCCTTCCATCCGTGCGATAAGATCTCACGGACCGAGTCGCGTGTCCTACCGTGAGATCTGATAACGAACTAACCCCGAGTCCGGCGCGCATCTCTCACCCTTTCTTTTTCTCGTCGTCAGTGTCTACCTTCCTTTCTTTTTTTTTTCCCCTCCCCTCCCTTATTTCGCGCACAAACAGACGAACACGGAGAAAGAGAGAGAACGCGAACGCGATACACGTTGGTGGTGTACACACAGGCGTTCGCAACCCTGTCACCGACGACCCCAATCATCCCCCCCGGGCAAGCTTCATCGAACGAAGGCTGTCAATATCGTCGTCGGTATAAGCAGATCCGATGATGTACGCTCGACGTCAACGAGTCTCCGTAAGATATCGGACGTGTGCTTTCGATTCGACGTGCGCGTGAGAAAATAGGGTGCGAAGAATCGCTTTGTGAAAGGCTCGTCCCTCTCTTTCTCGCCTGATCTCCTTTCGCTCCTTCCCTCGTGCTTCGTACGACGCTCAACCTCCGGATCCTCCTCCTCCTCTCGCTCTCTCTCTCTCTCTCTTTCCATCTTTTGCTTCGAAACCGATTCTCCCGTCCCGCTACAATATCCGAAGGAAACATACTTACGTGCCGCCAGTCAGTCGATTATCACTTTAATAGACACAGCGTTGGAAAATCGAAACGTTTCGTCGATGAAAGTAGTTGGTTCAGTGTATGTACGAGCGCGGATTGTTTTTTGTTTTTCTTTTTTTTTTTTCGAAGGGGTTGTAACGTTTCAGCTGATTAATGAAAAAGAGATTATCGTGCGTTGGTATTTGGTTATTTAATAAAGAGGATGTTGCATGTTTTTTGAATTATTGGAAAATTTTTATACACTCGACGAGTTTATACTTCCCCTTTTTCGAGCATCGAAAACAAGATTATCGTTATCACGTTCGAACAAATAGAGTTTATTACATTCAATCTTCTTGAGATGCTACTTTCGAGCAGTATCTATCATTGGGTCACAGATAGGTATCTAATTTACGTTAGATGATTGAAATTCTACCTTGGTAAAATTAGATTAGATGAAAAGTTTCAAAGTTAAATATCAACGTAAACTGAAGTTCTCCTGTCTCCTGACGTCAGTTGCCCAAAAAGTTAGAAACGAATGCAAAAAAAAAGAAAAAAAAACACGTAAAATTTCATCGATCGATTTCTCGAAGGTTTCCCCCTCCTGTTATTTACCAGAGCCCGAGCCAAAAATTCATTAGGCCGACAGCTTCTTATCTCGATCTTATCTATAACTCACTCGGTCAGTCAAGAATCGAACCTAGGGGAGGGGAGGGGAGGATCGATCGATCATTATCCCCTTGGATCGTGTCGGGGCGTTCTGTTTCCCCGATGAAAACCGGTCGGAGCTTCGCAGACAAGAAGATTGAAAAAAAAAAGAAGCGTGGACGATGGCGCGAACGGAACTCGACTCGGTTCTCGTGACAAAAGTACAACGTCGGCAGGGTGGCGAATGGTGGTGGCGGAGGGTGGTTGGAGCACACGTAGCACCGTAGAATAATGTGGCGAAGCATTTCCGCATAGGAAGCCGTGCATTAGGCTATCAGATCGAGCACGCTCGACAACGACTGCCGGCAGAGGCAGGAGGAAAAAGTGTCCGGGGTAAACCCTTACGTGATTAGTCGTCAAAGGAGAGGGTCGCCCGTAGGGTGAAAGTGTGCCTAATGAGCCGCGAGATTGGCACCTTCGTGGTCGTCCTTTAATCGCCATTTTACGGGAAACTTGTACGAAACTAATATGCAAGGATTATCAAGAGGAAAGTTGTCAATTTCTCCCTTTCACACGATCGTTAGGGTGGCCGCGTCGGGGTAGGCTCGGTGGTGTAATTATTTATGGACACGGCCAGGCTAGAAACATTGAGATTATAACCGTTCGAGGGGTGGATCTTTTTCTCCCTAGCGGTTCATTCTCTCGGCGTCGATCGACGATAGTTTATCTGTCCGCGGACCGCCCGCCTCTCGAACGCGTTAATTTTATCATCCGGCTTCGGCTCAATCGGCATCGAGGACCGTGCAATTGATCACAGCGCTGCTGCGAGTACTTCGATTTCTGCGATTTTTAGAAAATTCTAGACGACCACGCGATCACGGAGAAATATCAATCTTGGAAATTTCCTTTTGCAACTCTCCACTATTAAGAATCTGACAACGTGGGATAAATTTTGCGGCATTACTAAACATACTTATAAAAGAGACGAGATTCAGATCTTCTTTGATTCTCGCGAACGTCTCGCACCGAAGGAAATTCGAGGAACGAGCGAAATGAAAAAGAGAGAGAGAGAGAGAGGTGGACAGGGGAGTATAGCGGTTTCGTCGATCGTCGTTGAAAGAGATTCCGGGAGAACCCTTGTCGTGTTTCGCTCGTTCCTCGTCTCGATTCGTCATCGGGAGCCCGGCAGCGGCAACTACGCGAGACAGCGGCGAAGGAAAAGGGGTGAGGCAGAGGTTGAAGAAGAGAGAGAGACCAAAGACCCCTCCGGCCCCGACACGACAAAATGTACCGAAATATATTCAGCTGGTAATTAGCTTTGTGCTTAACGGCGGAAGCCGGCCTGCCGATGCAATTTTTTTACTGGACGTTTGAAACTTTTGTAAACACACTCGGTGCCCGCCCGAGTTCTCTCTTATCAACCACTCTAAACCGATTCTCCTTCTCGCTGGCTTCGATGAAAATGTTTCGGCAGAAGGAGAAACAGGGCCAGAAGGGGGAAGGAGATCGGAGGGGCGCGCCGAGCACAAGAGCAATCGTCATTCCGCTGTGCCCTTTTCTTTCTCTTTTTTTCATTTTTTCATTTGTTCTTGTCTTTTTTTGACGCGGCCACGACTTCTCTTTCCTTCTCTTTCCTTTCCTGCCTTGAGATTCATTTCTTGCCGGGCCATGGATTTATTTGCGTTGCTCGAGATTGTTCCGAATCGATTTCAATTAATAATTAAACCTTCTAGTGCGCGGGTAGTGTAAATCGGATTGATTGATTTGCAGGAAAGTATTTATAGTATTTAAATTTGGAGTTACGTTTATAATCAGCTGTTGGATTTTGATTCGTGAAAATTGATGATTGACGACGCACGTCGATGTAACTTTTCTTTGGAAATGTCGACTGGAATTTCTCAAATTGACTTGCACTTTATCGTCCATCCATTGGAGGTAGCTGCAGAATGTTACGAGATTAGATCCACTGGTCTCGCACATTTCAAATCGCCGAGACATCGTTTCCTGATCAGTAGTTCGCGACACATTAGAAACCGCGCTCGCGTTTCCGACAAAGAGCGGCGATTCGACCGCATATTTTGCGCTGAATAAAATTTCGAACAGTCCTCCTTTTTTCCTTTCTCTTTTTTTCTTTTTTGTCGCTCATTTTCCCCGACGGAATTTTAAGTGTAGCCTTTCCTCATTTCCACGGGACCAGCTTTTTTAATGGACCTTTTCCTGCGTTAATTAAATTTCGCGGCTGGTCTCCCCCGTTCGCTCGAGTGCCTCGAATATTTCGTACGAGATCGGCGAAACGATGCGCGATGATGGACACATTGGATGTCGATGATGAAATTGAACGCCAGTGTATTTTAAAGCGTCTAGGCGTACGTGAACATTTTCATTGCTAATTTCAATGGAATTCAACCGATTCATCGTCGTTACCCGTGTAAGAGAAAAATTCATTCATAACAATTTGTCTACGTTCTGCTTCGCGTATTCGCGCGTATCGCTGTTTCAATTGATCGCTGTGGCCTTTTCATCGATTTGGAAAAATTCTTTTCATACGACTCCGTAATGTAGAGATTAAAAAAACCAAAGATGAAACTTTCTTACGAAACGGACTTTGACGATTACAAATGCAAATTTTTTTGTACTATACGTATACGTTATAGATTTGAAAGAACTTAATTTTGACAGTATTTTTACTAGAGGTATAAAAATAATTGCTTGTTTTCAATCTTACAACGTACTAAAAATACACAGTGAATCGTTTTATTTTACGGTGACAGGTAAAAGAAAGTTTAAAATTGACATTCGTTTGATATCAATAAAATGTATATGTGAATTGGCAACTTTTCCATAATAATAATTTACAATTTCAGCAACTTTGCGCTAGGCACTTTTTTATATTTTTTATATATATTCTATTTCGAGATGTACAGTAGTTACAGGTAATGCCATTTTGTAAAGTTTCTTCTATCCACCACTGTATAACCAAATTTTACGAAAAACGATCAAGAGTCGAAATAACATCACCGCCCGTGGTATGAGGCGCGAAACGAGCAACCCTTCCGCGGAGGCAGAGCCGCGAATGCGTCGAATGTCAGAGGTCGTGCGAAAACTTACGGTCCTCGAGGAGGAGATGGGCGTCTCTGGACGATAAGAAAGCGGCAATAACGTTTAGGGACACAGGGGCACGCGTTTCTCCATCGCCTTATATCTCGGATCTGTACTGTACTCAGCCTAATTATAATCAGCCTAATGCCCGGTGTTGGCCGGTAACGTGCCAGTAGCCGGCGCGCTCCGACTCCTACGCTCTTCGCCTACCTGGCCGCAATGTAGCCGCTGTTACTTACTCCCGTGCCGAAGAGAGGGTAATTAAGATTCGGACACACCCATCGTGACTCTCGTCTCTTGGGCTCTGACCGCTTCTACGCGAGGGAGTGGCCGATCCCTTGAAAAGCTCGTTCTCGTTTGCATACAGGGAACCGGGGGATTCGCGTACCAGAAACATCCTTCAACGATCGCGTTTTCTTTTCCCCGGCCGCGGACACGGAAACTTCCTGGTAGCTGGGGAGTGGCGACACGATTGTCAACGTGAGGAACGACGTCCCTCGTCGATTTCGGGATTCACGAGCTCCAAGACGACGGTATCTCATATCGACGATCGACTCCGTTTTGTCGAACGGTGGTTACCGTCGTTGGGGAATGTTATGCAAATTCGGACGATCGAACCATTTTTGGTAAATACCGAGCATGCGATCGGCGATCGAAGGACTATTACCGTGCAGCAACTTTGAGGAAATTTGTAAGGAAATCTCTTGTTCCATTGTGGTGTTGATTTGAAGAAGAAGCGACTTGAACTTTAATTTCTGAATTTTTCAAACGAAAGATTAATACCTGTGCTATGATGTTTCGATATTTTACATCTGACGTACTCGTGACGTACTGAGTTACAGTAATTGACACCAACCAAGTCTAAGAAAATTGAAAAGAAAATCGCAGTGTTGCTCCATATTTTTATAAAATCAACCTCAGCTAGAAAATTACTTTCTACGTTGAATATTTTACATATTTTTGCACGTGGCGCGCATGCAGATATAGATAAATTTAATTAACTGATACTGTAACATCCTTACGAACTTGCTAATTAAAGCAGAACAATTATAATTAAAATGCCATTCTTACGTAACTCGTGCGTGTAAGAGTCTTAATATTTAATCTGCTAACAGATCGAATGTTAATGAAATTTAATTAATTTCTCTGTTTAAAATTTCTGTCTGAATAAACCGCTTGCACCGTCGAAAAGATCAAGGAAATGTTCGTCGTACGCAGTGGAATCATCGCGCAACAAAGCGTTGCACGCACTTTGTAACAATCCTTCGACTTCCGTGGTTAACCATAAATTCTCCTTACAATGTCGTTGTACTCACCGGAAGTTGGAGAACCACTTGACCAGCTGCGCGGTGTTGTTCTTATTGAACCTGATGTCGGGGAAGTACATCTTGAGGATGGACGAGGATGGGTACCTGACCCAGAAGAACATCAGCTTCGCCTTCCTCAGGTGTATCGGCGTCAGCATCGACGAGTTCACCGTGGTTAAGGAAATACTCTTTTGCTTTGTTAAACATTCATCGAAATTTCAAACACGTTTCGCTTCAATTTCGATTTGAAAGACAGAGCGGAGGAAAGTGGCCCTGTCTTTCTACCGAGAGAACGAAGGAAACATGGATTATGATCAGACTGCGAAAAATTTCGTACGACAAATTTCAGAAACAAAAATTGATTTCTGTTGCGAAATATTTGCTATACAAGTATAGTATATGTACCATTTGGTACATAAGTATAGTACACATATTATTTTCTTCTTTTATATATGTACATTCTTTGCATTTTTGTATCCCCAAATCTCCTGCAAATGTATAAAAGTCCGCAGTGTAATTGCAGCAAAGTTGCAAATCGCAAATTCTTATCCCAAATGCACTTCAATTTTCGCAAGTGGTATTCTACTTTTCTGTCAAGAGAAAGAAGAAAGCACAGGCTAATTGTAGCAAAGTGCGCGAACAAGTAATGTCGT
>KQ436039.1:237480-249513 GCA_001276565.1 Melipona quadrifasciata | reverse complement strand
TGATATTATTTTATATAAATAATAACTACATAACGATCTTTTTGCTATCTTCTTAGCTCTATAAGATTATAAATAATTTTATTTCAATTAATATAATATTAACAGAAAATTGAACTAGAGATTACCCTACATCCTACACCCTATACCAACAGATAGAGAATAATAGGGAATTTAAATTTTTCCATGTAACTTGTTCATCTTGGTTGCAGTTATAGTTAATGTTTGATGAAAAATATGCATGTATATAACCTAAAATAAAGTATTAACATTTAGCTGTGAGAAATTCATGCAATTACAAACAATTGTGCAAAAAGTACATTTTCTTACGTTGTTTAATTAATAAAACAATGCCGAAATATTATTGTGATTATTGCGACACGTATCTAACGCACGATTCGCCAAGTGTAAGAAAAACTCACTGTCAGGGTCGTAAACATAAGGACAATGTTAAATATTTCTATCAAAAATGGATGGAGGAACAAGCGCAACATCTAATTGATGCAACAACAGCAGCATTTAAAGCCGGAAAAATTGCATCTAACCCTTTTGCGGCAAACAAGGGAGCAGCAATTCCACCACCACCAAATCTTGGACCACGTCCTGGTGTACCTCCTCAGGGTCCACCAGGTATGATGCCACCACCAGGAATGCATCCTGGTGGCCCAATGGGTCCTGGCGGTCCAATGATGATGGGGCCACATGGACCGATGCCTCCGATGATGGGTATGAGACCACCTATGATGGGACCTATGGGACCAATGGGACCAATGGGACCAATGATGGGTCCTATGGGACCTATGAGACCACCGATGAATGGACCGCCACCACCTATGGGAGGACCTCCACCAATGAAGAAATAATAAGAAGAATAAATATAATTTATACTTTCTTACTAGTTTAATTGTATTGACATAAATATATCCATTAATCATAAGGATATTTAACTGATATATATGTACATATGAAGGTAACATATTAAAATATGAGTTTCATTCCATCATGTACAATATTTTTGGAATACTAACGTACAGATCAAATCATAAATTCTTCTATCAAGAATAAAAGTAAATTTCAAAAATTAAATGTAATGTAAATATTATCTTTATATTTGATATAATAATATTTGACTTAGTCAAAGTAAAATTTAATTATTGCAACATTATATTTTAGACAATAAATATGCGTAAGATAAAGAGTATAAACTACATGTTTGATTTTGCTTGAAGAAAATTTTCTTTTTATTCACAAAAAAATAAGCAAAGATAATAATACACATATACTAGTTTTCTATGTTAATAAAGATAATATTTAATTATATTTAAAAAAAGGATGTAATATAATTAATATAATGTACATAATTAAGATATCATATGCAAGTATAAGTTCTTAAAATTTAGTACTTTTTTTTAAAACTTATTATCTATACATACAAATATAAAAATTAAAGTTATTTTAATATATATATAGGAGACTGACTCAACTACAGTAAAGTACACTACAAAGTATTAATTTAAATAAGAAAGGTTTTTATTATTTATTCTTCTTTCAACTTTATACAAAGGATTTAAAAAAAAAATTATAGATTTGATATACGAAAAATGCCGACAGTTTTCATACACTTAATAGCATATTAACAAAACTGTATTTTAAAAAATAAAATTTATTGCAAATAATTATAAAATGAACTTACATATTTCCTGTGATCTTTCTCTAAATTTATTAATCTTAACAAAGTATCAATATGCTCCTGTTTAAGACTTTTATCATTTATTTTTTTTCTAACTTCTTCAACAGCTTTATTCATATACGGCAAATTAAATTCGAGAGCTTCATTTATAATCTCATTAGCTTTATTTTCTAAAGACGTATCAATATCAGTTTTTTTATTTTCTGTAATGTATATCATATTTTCAAGATTTAGTTTTTTTTTTGCTTTCTTAGATCTTTTCCTCTTTGTAACACTTGTTTCAGAATCAATTATATTATCTTGTTTTTCCTGTACTTTATTTATTTTTGCTTCTTCGTTATTACTGTTTACTAGTTCTGAATGTTTCTCTGTGTTATTTTCTGAAGGTTTTATTTTAGCACAAGGTACACTTTTAGGAGTCCTTAATGATACATTGTGTGGGGATTTTTGAAGAGGTATAGTAATTAAATTTGATGAAACAGTGTTTAAATTTACTTTTTGTATAGGTTTTGTCATTACTACTTCATTACTATTTGAAACATTACATACCGATTGTGTAGACACTATAGAATCAATATTAACATGTTCAGTAACATTTTTTTCTGACGTGCATGTTTCATTAAAAATACTTTCTACATGTGTCATGCCCTGGACATTAGACTGGACATTATTATTTACTGAAATATCTTCAATAGATATAACAGTAGGTGTTTGTTTACCTTGTGCTTTAATATTTTTTGATGAACACCCAGTGTTGCTCTTAGTAGATTTCAAACTTTCTAGGAGTGCAAGATAAGATTTACACTTTTTACTCTCTCTTTTCGTTTCCCGTTTTTTGTAATATTTTTCAAGCAAGCGTTTTAATTCAGTGTTTGTTAATTTACGAGGTAAAAATATTTTGTTATATATAACAATAATTTTTAAATATTTCTCTAAGTACACTTCATTAACTGAGCATTTTTTTAAATGTTTAATACATTTTTTTAATTGCAGTATTAGATCATTATTGTTAGGTTTAGTTAGATATATTTTTCTTAAATTGGCTCTACAATTCATTAATTTTTTTAAAATAGAAACTGAGGTTTGAGGATTTTGAGTAGCATTCAGTGATATTTCCAACTGTTCAATTTGGGTACAAATATTATTTGGGTCTCCCAAATTCTTTTGTAATTCTCCGATTTTTGATTTTAAATTTTGTAACAACTTTTTGGTTTTACGAGGAAGATTTATAGTAATTTTCAAATGTTTATCTTCGTCGTCTAATTTAAGCCAATAAAGGAAAAGTTCCAATATATGTTGAGGCAAATGTTCTATTGATCGAACTCTAATCATTAATTCGTTATTTACGTTGTAATACATCTTAATCTCAAATTGAACTACTTTTGATAATTCACCAAGAAAAGTTGGAACAACACGACCGTTTAAAAGGCTCGTCAAGTGAGAAGGTTGTATATCAAGAGTGAAAAGTTTTCGGACATTTTGCTCGCCGTTAAATTTCTTTGTATAAAATGTTCCATATGAATATATAACACAAGAACCTTCTAAATCATCTTTATCTGGGAGAAATGTTCTGCATTTCGCTTTTGTTGGTTTAATCAATGGGATTACATCTTCATTAATATTTCCACAGGTAGGAACTTCATTTTGTAGCTCACCGGTATAATTTGATACAAATGCTGGTGTTGGAAAATGTTGTGACCATCGATATTCATTACATGTAGAAGAATCATGTCCTCGTTTGGTACAATTGCAACAGTAGAGTAAATCTGCAGGTTTCATAACTTCGGATAAGTTTTCAGGTATATTTATCTCACATGTTTGTGTCTGCAGTTCAATAAAATGAAATAAAATTACTTTTTTACATTTAAATCATGTATAGTTATATAACACGTTCGCTACTAGGTAGTATATACGTATGTAACATATATGTGACATATATGTGTGGGCGTTATATATATATTATGTACGAATATTTAAGAAATAATTAAAAGAAATAAATGAAATCTTATTTGTTTCTGTTGAAGATACTTCTATAGAGCAATATATTAAAATTTATATAGTGTAAAATAAATTGTAAAGAATACATATAAATATAGAAATTCTATAAAATTCTATAAGATATGACAGAAATATTAAAAAATTTTTATACATATGGCATACATATATGTTTTATTTATTCTCATTATTGTACAACTTTATGTATCTGTAGGAATATGCCATTTTCAAATGTAAAATATCTGTAATAACAGATTATGCCTGAACTGTGTTACAATATATAACTTTTTAATTATTTTAACTGTTTAACATTCGCTACTACTAAAATGGGATTAACTCTCTGATGGAGTAATTTTATTTTTCATGATTATTTTCTCATGATTTTATTTGTCTTTCTGAAGTAAAATTCATCAGTGTGCAACACAAAATTAGGGTCACTAGTATAAAATATTCTTTTTTCAAACGTAGCATTTCAAATAATAAACTAACAGGTTTCTGTGCCAATTAATGTTAAGAGATATCACCTATTGTCTATCATATTAACTAGAAATAATATAGTTCCAAATATGTTTATTTTTGACATATAGTTATTCCTTCATTATTTTAAAATTTGTTATCTTCATTATCCCAGTGCATCATATACATTAATGTGACTCATGGTCTGCAGTGAAAAATGATTTATCTGCAGCCCGATGACACATATATGTACTCCAGTCGTTTATTTAGAACATATAAAATATAGAATATATAAAAAAAGATATGTAATATGAAAGTTATATAAAATTATGAAAGTTTAATACTTGATTTGTGCGATTTTTCCTTCAAATGACGGTAGCGAACGTGAAAAGTATTTATATTGCATGCAACAACAAATTTACCGTTTGATGAAATCTTCTCCAAAGATCTGGACATTCGGTAGATTTGTGTCCTACGGCATTACACATGTTACAGTGTAGTATGCGACAAGCTTCACAAGTTTTTCTAAATGTACCCTGCTTTTTACCACACTGTAAAAAATTAATACATTAATATATTTGCAACAATTAAATACATGACATATTCTTGACAATGTATATTCGAACCGTGAGACACATTTTTTGAGGACATCGAGTTTCTGTATGTCCTTGGGTGCCACACATATGACATCGAAGAGGCTTGTATGGCCCTGGACAATTATGTCTCTGATGACCTTGTTGGTGGCACTTGGTACATTTCATATGCCAATATCTTTGATGTCTGAACAGTTCGGGCATCAGGTCTTCATCTAAAATAGTCCAAAGTCTTGGATCTCCTATAATACAAAATAATTAAAAATAATAAATTTGTGAATTAAAAAAAATGGATTATATTAATTTCAAATGATTTACTTGACATTTTATTTTGAATTTCTTTTATATCAAAATCTTGCTGCCCCTGAAACTCATAGAAAGCTTTAAGCTTTTCTGACATAGGACGAAAAAAGTATTCTTCCCAATCTTGATTAATGTTAGTGTTACTATCATGTTCATTATTTTCTTTGGAATGATCATCTTTACTTTCTATATTTTTTCGTTGTTTTACACTTGTGCAAAGTTCACTATCACTTGTACAAGGTTCACAAGGATCGTAATGCCTTTTTCTATTTGGAGTCGATTCATGAGAATTAAGAAAATTTGTTACTGTTACATCTTCTGCAAAATTAATTGATTCATTTTTGTCTCTTTCATATATCGCATTTACATGGATTATTTTTGATGGTGATTGGATTTCAGGTGTATTGTCTTTATCAACATGCTGCCCTGATTGAATGCTTTTACTCATTTCCATTATCTCTTTTATACTTGAAGCACCTTTTCGTACTTCTGTACAGTTCAATATTATATCTTCTCTCCCTGATGTATCATCAATTGAATCTGTATTCAACTCATAACTTTCTAAATACTGATCAATTATAAAAGTTTCTTTTTCAGAATTTTTTACTGAATTCTTTTTCTTTCTCTTAAGAAATGAAGGTTCGTATTCTATAGCACTGCCATTACTTGATATTTCTGACTCTTCATCAGAATCCTTTAAATTTATGATCGGTGGTTGAGGCTTTGGGGGAATAGGTACCTCTAAAATAGATTCATCGGAGTCGCTTTCTGTTTCTGATAATAACACTGTTATTTCCTCAGAATAATTAGCAGCTTTTTGTAATTTATCAGTCGTACTAAAAACCTCGTATTTCGTATCCATTTCTTTGTCATTTACAGATTTTTTGACACTCATTTCCTCTTGTTGTTTTTCTTTTAATCTCTCTTCTTCGTCTACTTCTTGTAGTTTCTTTTCTAAGTTTTCATATTTCTCTAAATACAGTTTATTAATAAACGACTTGGAAAATTCATACTTTCTTAAAATATTGTTAATGTCTTTTTCATTTGAGACGGTTTCTTGATATTTGTTGTTGTCACTATCGTGTATTGTAGGATTTGGAGAAACACATTGATTCGTAGTTGCTTCGTTATTCGAACATTCCAAAAGTTTCAACTCTTCTTTATTCTCATCCTCTATTTTTGGTTTTATATCATTTTCAATGTCATGAATATCATTGCAATTTGATCCGCTTGTAACGTATTCTACACTGTTACTTGTTAAATGTTTATTATTTGGAAGCTCGATGTCTTTTCCTTCTTCCTCTTCTTTCACTGTTACAGCTGAGATATCTTTGTCACTTTTGTCCTTACATGTCTCAGATGTGCTTGTAACGCTAACAGAAGTAATATCTGGCTTATTATCTTCTAATTCGTTAACCGAATTATCTAGTTTTTTGCAATCTTCGTTATTATTCTTTACAGAAGTATAACAGATTTCACTATCGTTCGCATCTATATGAATTATGTTATCGTCAGTATTAACAGTTTCTGACTTAATATCTGACTTTGTGTCCACGTTATCTATATCAGTCGAAGCGTAATAAATTTCAGCATACAATCGTGATTGTAGATCATGATTTACGTCTTCGTCTTCGCTATTTTCGGCTTTACAATAATCTATAAAAAATTCAAATTTAAATCGACTCGCTAGAATTCTACGGAACTGCACGTTACGCGAATATAAAGAGAGGTTATGTCAGAAAACATTCTCACCGCGAAAGACATTAAATTCCATTTTTATTCGTGCAAATATAAAACACAGATATATTACCCAATATATGCAAGGTAAAACACACTGACGGGAAAGAATTCAAGCAGTCTTGAAAAGAACTCACGTGCCTACATCTATTCTACAACATATTCAGTTTTTGTATGCAGAACCTACTTGCTACCTACTAGCGCAATTAAAGGCAAAGTTCACAATATAATGCTCAAAATGAGTGTTCTCTAGAGAGCGCTTACAGCAAACAGAATGTGGCGTCACGAGTATCTAAAAAAGCGAGTTTAACAACGGTGACGCTGATAAAAAATGAAGAAAGAAGAAAATAAGATAGCAGAAAATATATTCTATTCTTGACTGTCAATAATCAATTAAAGCGAACGGTCGTTACATGATCTTGTTATTATTATTGTTATATATTTTTATTATTAATATTAATAAATCGTACAGCTTTAAGGGCTCAATGTAAAAACAAACAAAAGATTTCAAGATCATGATTGATCTGATCATAAAAAAGTCATTCAGTGATGGAAAAACTTCTCTTTAGCGAGATGTTTGAATTTCTACAATTTTCGAGGAAAAATGTATTTTTATTTTTGCACTTGCTGCATGATGTAAAAATAAATATCATTGAACGAAATAAACTCAGGATTGTTAAAGTGGAGACTCCACTCTTTAAAATAAAATCAAGTTAATTGTTCTACAAATTTTTTTATCTATTATATGAATATTTCCGATCTTTTTTAAAAATGTTTCACGAATTTTGTGTTGTGTTTTGATTTAGACCAGAGTTTTTTATTTTGTATTCCAAGTTTTTATTTTAAATTCCAAGTTTTCATTTTTCCGTACGATTACAGCGCCCCAACGGCAAAATACGTAATACACTTCCTACGATTCTCGAACTCGAAATCGATGTTCCTCATGATCGAGAATTGGCGGTTAAAAATGGCGGAGAGGAGCACACCTCGTCTGTAAAAAAGGAAGCGTTATCCAGAAAGATCACCCAGAAAGAAGTATCGTCCGAAAGTTCTCAGGTAAAAATATAAATGAATAGTTGTTAGAGTTGTATTTGTGTCGTGTATTTTTATGATGAAAAGTGCACGTCGATGGCGTCACTTCTCGAAGATTTTGAAGCTTCTCGTGCTGATTGTTCTTCGATCATCGATTTCACTCTTACGGTTACCGGTACCTTTTTTAATAGAATTTGAAGTTGATTATGGTTTCACTTTTACATATTTGTCTTCATTTGCCATATTTGTTCTAACTTTTGGTTTCTTTTTGTGCAGGTTATTCCTTGGTTGCAAAGATAGCTTAGAATGCATAGACGTCACGACCATAAAGGAACAATCTAATCTGATGAATTTTCATGGAAAGTTGGTAATATTTTATTCATTCTAGGTAATATTTTCTACCTAGAATGTATAAATGTATAATTACGTATATTTGATGTACAATTGGCAAGGATGAAAGTGAAAAAGATTAAATTGATTAATATTTCATTTCAAATATGGAGATCGTAGTAACTTAATAGTGCATACTTTCAAATGGACATATATTCTCGCATTAGATTATTAAATTCAAAGTTTTTATACTTTTGCTGCAATATACTTTTTTTCGAACGCTGATGCGCAATTAGACGATTCACGCATGTACGATTTTTCAAGTAGTATATTTTTGATCACTGTAGCTACGAAATTTTGATTTATGCAAAGATTTTTGAATATTTATAATACGCGACATGACATGTTGCTAACGTGCATACTTCACTTTAATAACGAATAAATTCAGAGTACAATTTCTACAAATATGTCTGCAAATATTGAGGAATACTTCATAATTTTCAATTAATATCTTGCATATTCAAGTTTATAATCATTATCTAGAAAAATAGCAATATTTTCTGAAAATCCTTATTTTCAGAAAGTATTTCTGACTGCGCGCAATGCGGTCATTGGAGTCAGTGTTTGTTGCGCAATGTTTTAATATTTTTCTGAGCAAAATAGCTCTCGTTAAATTAAATAATCAATTCATTTAAATTATAATTCGCGAAATTAGAGTCAGTGAGTCCGCCGATAGTTACTTAAACGCGCGCGTTGATAGTCTTTTATTTTTCTTTTTTTGTATTTTTTCTTGTTCAATGTTCGTTTTGTTCGGTATTAGAGTCAGTGCTCAATAGAATAAAGCTTCTCCAGGAAATCAAGATCGTGAGTAGTTTTGTACATATCTCAATTTATTCAATTTTTCAAATTTAACAACAACTTTTCTCTCTTCTATGGAAATCGATATGTAAAATTATAATTCATGTGGATGGACAAAAGATGGAATAACATGGATCGTGGAATTTAAAGGGAATGATGTCTGGATCCTGCCTAATGGTAATTAAATACATCTTATTTAATTTCTTTCATAAATTCTTTCCACATCAACAAAAGAAAATTGTACGTAGAACGTATTAAATATAGAAAATTCTATGAAATATATCCAAAACAAAATGCTCGTGACAAAAACAAGATGACTTAAATAAATTTCTGCTTAAATTCTATTTCTCTAATTTTATTTTAGAAAAATATGAATTTGTAGAAGATTCGCATTCTAGCAAATCTTTATAGTTACGTTGGTTTATTTGATTGATGATGTGAATCAGTGGTCTAGCGATTTCTGATTGCAATAGTGATTTCTATCTAATACTTTTGAATAAATGCTAATAGTCAAATATATACTAAATTTTTCATCTCAATTTTCATAAATCTCGTTTTAAATCGTTATATTCCTTCATTGATGAAGTACCACTACGTTCATTTCAATGAATAATTCCCGAAATAAATCTGGCAATACTGTTCATATTTTTTGATTTTCGCGGTACTTAACTTGCCTGATCGGTACGGCAGCGTATGACGCGAAAATGGTAACGAGGTCAGCTAACTCGGGAATCGTTGGCTGAAGAAATACGCTAGGTCTATTTATATACTTTGTCTGTGGTTTGTGTCTATTCTTAGTCAATGATAACAGAACAGGAAAACGGTTTTCGTCTAAGATAAAAAGAAAGATTTGTGTCGGTAACACGTGTAGTGATAGTTCATGCTACTTGTGCACTTTTGCAATAGAGTACGCTGCATCATTCGACCACTTACTTCACATTCTCATAGACGAGATATATGAGATATATATTCATCTCCTGTGTGCTTCACACCTAGTGCTGTACAGTGGATATTACATGCAATAATAAAACCATTGTCTCCAACAAATATCTAAAATTTAAAATCATTTTAAACCAAATCAAATTTAAAATTTTAAGATCTTAGAATCTTGTAATAATAAAAATATTTCTATATCATTGTCTACGTAGTGACTTGATATTTTTATTTTAATTCATCGATTATACATTACCAGTCGAAATATTTCGTTCTTACATGTACTTTGTAAAATAGGGACATTCAATATTCTTCGAGATATAAAATATTTTAGTTTTACGGAAAAGTAGAATCCATAAAAAAGGGACAAGTTCCTGCAGGTATAATTTCTAGATTTCCGACGGGTATAATTCGCTCGGAGCTGTTATTAACAGTCACGAGACACCGCGACGAAACTTAATTAAGTTCTCGAAGGTAATAAAAAGTTCGAAGCATCGCGATTGTCCGTAACATAATTAGAGCATCCGTACAAGCCGTGAGAGTCGATAAATAACTGGAGAAGTGAAGAAAGAGAGAAAGAGAAAGAGAGAAAACGCGGCGGGGAACACATGGATGGTATCGGAACGTGAAATCGTGCCGACGTCGAAAAAAGCGGATGACGCTGGTATTTTTAATGGAAAGCCGAAGGCAAGTTGAATAGAACAAGCTTTTGGGTAGGGAAGCGACACTCAGTTTCTTTGATCAATAATGAAAGTTCTCTCTGTCTCGGTTTCACGTTCTTCTTCATTTCACTGTCTCCTTTGGCCCCGAGCTATTGGCCCTCTTTTTCTCTTTCTTCCACCATCGCCGCTCTCTCTATCTTATCTTATACATTTTTAACCCTTATTCCAGTCCGCCTCCCCGCAAAGGAGAAGGACGAAACGGTGCACGAAGGCTCAAAGCGAAAGCCAAGTTCTAACAAGCCTCGAGCCTGAGCACCCAACGCTCCTGGCCTTCTCCCTTAAATAATCCACTCCTCGATCCATTCGTACGAAAGCCTTTTTGTAAAAGCCTCGATAGCCTTCATCCACGAGGGAGGAGAGTCTTAAAAAATTTGGGACTCTCTTCGCTCCACGGAACTGCGAGTTACGTCTCCGCGAATCCGTTGAAAGTCGTCGGCAGATATTTTCGTATTGGATCATAATTGGAGATCACGGTTCTAAGCTGTCTCTTAGTGATACTTGTTTGTTTGCAAGTCGTATTTAAAATGCAGCGTTTGTGGAAACAAAGTCAGGATATTTACATTTTTCGGCACGAGGGAAATTGAATCTAAAAAAGTAAAATGGTAGTCGGCGAAATTTAGGTTGGTTGGAAAGTATCTCATCGAAACGAACGTACTCGGCGAAAGGATAAGAAACTAGGTAGATTTTTAGATTTAGATTTGGTTCTTTACTTAGCAAATCGCGATTCGAGTAGATTTTAAAGCATCCGCGGAACTGAATTCGCGACATTTACATTACTTTTATTATTTTTAGTGTATATTTGAAACATCAATTGTCAAGCTAATACGTATAAAAATGCTCTCTGACTTTCATCAACTTTTTGTATCAAGTTTCGTCAGAAAATCAGAACGTCAATTTTTTTTCAACGTCGATTCAAAAACATCAATTAGTATTTACGCGTCAGTGCGCAGGGAATCGTCTGAACATTTCCGGTGCCGTGACTTTGGTCCTTGCAAATATTGTAATAAAAAGGACTTCCGTTCAGACGGTGGTGGACAAGTCCATTGTGGCTGGTTTCCTTTGACGGACAGACGAAAAACGAGGGAGACGATGGGTTTCTTGTCTTCTCCGACCTAATAAAAACCTCAGAAAGATCGGCGAAACTACCGTCGTCGCAGAGCCATTGGCTTCTCTCGTCCCTTCTCTCCCCGATTTTCTTTCTCTCGCTCCTTTTCCTTGTTTGCGACTGTACATCGGTCAAAAGCTCACAGAGAACAGAAGAACGGGAGGAAGTGGGCGACGGGGGATTGGGACACGGATTAGTATCCTTGCATAGGATACCGGGTACGCTAAGCAAGCGGTGCGCGCAAGGTGGACGAAGAGGACGGGAGGCGGGAGAACGAGAATT
>KQ436039.1:215616-237414 GCA_001276565.1 Melipona quadrifasciata | reverse complement strand
TGAAAGGACGGCCGCCATTTTGAGTCAATACTTGAAAGTCTTTGCTCATTAAGAATATTTTACGTCTCCCTCTTCCAACGGAATCACCACCCTGCCGTGGATCACCCATCCCCTTGCATTCTCCGTTCGACTTTCTTTTTCCACGTTTTTTCATCTCTCTCTCTCTCTCCCTCTCTCTCTCTCTCTCTCTCTCTCTCCTTCTATTCCGCAAGTCAATCCTCTCCCGCCCCCCTCCTCCTCTCCCCCCTTCCCGATAGAGAAGGAGAAGGAGAAGAGAAGGAGGGAGGAGGAGGAGGAGGAGGAGGAGGAGGAGGCAAGCGGGTGGTTGCACCCTCGAAGATGGAAGTTATTTACGCGGCACTCGGAGCACCCTCCACCATCGCAACCCCCGTAACCATTCCCTTTCCTCGTCGCGTTTCTACGCCGGCCTTCCCCCTTTTTCGTTCGGTAAGACGCAGCTACGCCGCTGCCCCCACCACCAACGTCACCCTCCGCGCTCTCTCGCCACTCTTTTCTTTCACCCCCCTCGTTCGTTTCTAGTCGCCGTTCCACCATAGACTCCCGATGGCCAGCCAACGCAAACCCCCGTCGACACGGGGGCTAAGGGAATTCCGAGTTCGCCGCTAGGCCCACCTCTTCGTTCGACCGCCCTCCGCCACCCTTGCAAATATATATATCCAGCATCGCTTGCTCCCTCGCTTCCTCCGCTCTCCGCTTTTGCGACTTTCTTCCTCTCCCTCCTCGCCCTCCTACCCGCGTAATCATCGTCCCATTTCGCGGCATTTTTCCTAATTCCTACCCAATTTCGCTTTTACCGTTTCAATTTATGCCCGCGAACCGATTTGTTGGACGCGCCGACCCTCCCGCAGCCGCTGGATTACGTCGTCGCGGGCGTAACGGGGAAATTTCGATGGTCGAAATACACCCGCTTGGTCCGACGTTCCTTTCTTCTCCCTTTTTCTCTGATTTTTCTCATTGCCAAGGACGAAGGGGACAGAGGAACAACGTCGACGAATTCGACTCGCGTGTTCGATGCGTAAATTAAATTTACGGACGAGAACTTTTATTGGAGAGGAGAGGGAATAATTTCGGAGAGAGGAAAATTAATCAAATACGAGAGAACAGGGTGTGAACGTAGAAAACGTGGGATATTGTAGTAAAAGACGCGCGTCTACGATTTAGATTCTCCTCTATCTAGTTTTTAATCCAGGAGTTTGGCATTCGACGCTCGACTGATGGATTTCTCTTCCGACGTTATCTTAAAATTACATTTTTACGAATTAAACTTTGACGATCGTGCGTCATTTCCGATGTGACATTGCAATTTTGTTGGAGCAGTCGCGTGTCACGTGGCCGGTGACAAGATCAAATAATTCGATCCAGCAACTTACTGCATACAGCGTTGTTCAATACTTGAACAATTTTCAAAAAAATTATGGAACCGTTCAAACGATACTTTTATTTTATATTCAATCTATCTCCTCTGTCATTTAATATATTTTATACACGATATAAATTTTTCATACTATACGTGTAATAATAATTTTTAGATTTATAACAGAGTCGAAAAGTCCTCCTTATTTTCCTATGTTATTATTTCTGACAGTCAACGTGAATTAGTGCAATTGAAAGAAGAACGAAAACTTGATAATTTCCTTTTTAAAAGGGAGGTTTCTTAATTCTCTTTCCAAATGTTTTCAAATTTTCAGTGGATATTGCAGCAAATGGAAAGCGTAAAGTATTGCTCCGTTTCAGCCAATTGGATCGTAACACCTTCTGTGCACTTTCTATGCTAATCACGCGAGCATCATTCGGATGTAAATGAGCAAATACAAAAACAACACAACAGAACCATTCCGTTGGACGTAAAAAACAACGCGCCGGCACTATTTTGTATATCCTTTCGGCCTTTTAATTTAGCAATTTATGGCGTCACATGCCATCTCGTGTCGGACTGGTGTACAGGGGATGTTGTGTCGGTACGTGGTCCGATGATTAATGGTTGCATCCTGTATGGTGCTACTAAATTTTGAGTTACGACAACCGTGTATGGTACGTACAATTATTCATTCAAATCTAGGTATAGGCTGTTGTCATTACTCCGTAGAAAAGTGCATGCTTCTAAAGTGTTTTTTTTATTTCCCTTTATTAACGCCTTCTGGAATCATTGTTTGGAGATCGTTCTATCACGATTTCATATGAATACAATTTTTAAACGCGTGTAGTCGACACTAGTTTCTAACTTTAACACCGTTTATCGATTCACAAATTTTCATCGTTGAACTTGAACTCTGGATTTCTTAAGAACGCGTAGGAAAGCTCAAAATTATACACAACGTATAATTATGCACGTATTGACACAACGCGCATCTCATCCTTTTCATCGTTTTTCTTCTGTTTGTACGATCGATTTAACCTTAATTTTAGCTCAACTACGCCCCACTGTCATTTATAGCGTAAAAATTGAATTCTCATTGACGACAAAAGGAGAAGGTAAGCCTCCCTGCAAACTTGCCAGCCACTTACAATAATTTCCTCTTCTTTTCGAAACAAAAAGTTCCATCGTAAAGATACCGAAATTTCGCTGGTCGATCTTGCTGCAAAAACTTCTCGCGGAGCTCGAAGCGAGATTATCACGCCTAATAATAATCAACTCGTTTCTTTACGCGAGCAAGAAAAACGCGGCAGTTCGATACACACACATAGTGGAGAACCAGTTAGTCCTCTCTCTCTCTCCCTTTTCCGCGACGACGTTCGTTAGCCGTAACGAACTTTCCGAACAAAAAGGCTTGCGTGTCGAGTTTTTAAGTCATCGCGAAGGTATTTTTCGCCTGGCAGCCGAACGGTGCACGAAGAGAAAAGACAATGGGTCCGATATAGCCGGCTGCGGGGCTGAGAGGCGGCGGGGGGAGGGCGGAACGGTTGACTGTAAAAATAAATCACGCGTGCAACGTCGTCGTTTCTCGCTCAATTGTATCAACTTTAACCCCTTTTATTGTATCGCTTTTTTTTCCATCGTTCTCTCCTCGCTGTTTGACCGGATTCGCATTCGACCCTCACGGTTTCTCTTTCTCCTGGTGGCCCCGTGCGCGCGCGCGAGCGAGCGAATCAGGTTCGAAGCTCGCCCGTGCGAACACAATCGGCCGTGCACGAACGCCAGAAAGCGCATATAATAAGCCGTGCGCAGAGAAAGAGAGAGAGAGAGAGGCAGAGCGAAACAAAAAACTGGTCTCGCTAGGTAAAACAATAGAAGGGGGTTCTTCGGACGGGGAAAGTACGACACGGAGGAGAGAGGAGAAGGTTGAACGCGCGAGCGAGCTACCAGGGTGAAAGAGTCGGCGAGAAACGAGAGAGAAAAGAGAGAAGGAGAAAGTAGAACTGGCCGCGGAGCAACCCCATCGAACCCGCGGCACGACGTGTGTGAAATTCAAGAACCTGTAGCGCCAAGAAAGAACAAAACGACGGTGCCAGCTGCACGGTGCATACGTTATTAGTGCGTCGTTTTGTCCTTCCACCTTGAGATTTCAATATACCTGTACCGGCGCGTCGAAAGGGAGAAGAAAAAAAAGATCATCGTAACACGGTGTGAGACGTGCGCGTTGGTTAAGGCGCGAGAAGAAGAATTCCCTTCGTTCCTCTTGGCGAGCTACGGATTGTTCCATCTTCTCTCTCTCTCTCTCTCTCGTCTCTTCTACCCCCGTTGCCCGCACGCTCCCTCTCCGTCCGCGGCACCCGGGAAACAGGTTCCTCTTTATTCGTCCTGCTTATTATGCGAGTTATTGTTTTCGCTGAGACACGAGAGCTCCGAGAGTGGTACCGGTTCAAGTGAAGGAAAATGAAAAAAAAAAAAAAAAAAAAAAGAAAAAAGAAAAAGAAGAAGACAGGGAAAAAAACCGAGTCCTCTCGAGTGATTCTCTCGTTCGTGCATCTCGTTCTCAAGGGTTGCGCGAAATCATTATCATAACTCTGTATCGGTAGTCTGTTTGAAGTGCTCTCTCTAGCTTCTCTCTCTCTCTCTCTCTCTCTCTCTCTCTGCTGTTGCGAAAATCCAGCAGACGAGATTTCTCGATCGTGAGAAACGAGGAATAAATTGAAAAAGGAAGAAAAATAGGAAAGAAAGAAACGAAAGAAGGGAGTATCCTTTGGCAAGAAAGACCGTAGAGAATCTCTTGACGAACTCGCGTCGGTAGTCGGGGTACGTTAGAGTACTTGCGCGATGATGGACAGTGGTCCATAATGCGGTACCCCTCGAGATATGGTCGAACGGAGTGGCGATCGATGGCAGATGTCCAGAGACGGCTAGAAAGAGGAATTTTTTTTGCTATGGGCTCCCGTGGACCCGTCCAGGTGTCCATTGTGGGTCCGAGCCAGGATTCTCAACCCTTAATCCTTAACCCTTTGGCCGCACGCATCCGCTGGCAAGCACCCATTTACCGATCCTGAAACAATGCCGACCGGACCGCACCCCGGATGCGCACGTTTATTAAGTAATGTCCCCCTCTGGTTTTGCGCTCGACAGCTGCCTTGCCAAAAAAACCACTGTTGCTTTTGTCTATCGCTTATTCTCATTGCTTCGACGGCGATCCCGTAAGGATGAGGCCGCAAAGATCGTTACGTTGGGCCGTAAGTAAGATCTTTCCTCGTATGAGTCCATTGTTCTCTGTAAGCGTCTAACGACACGTTGATACGGAACTGGCTGTGTTAGGTGTGACCTATTGTCAGTACTGTTCTTTGTGGCGATGAATGGATTTTAGCTGGATATCAAACGATTGATCTTATTGTCTCGTTGCGCTCTCCGGGGTTTGAATCTCTTTCGTATTGGTATCAAGTTCGAAGGCTAATTTTTTATTTATGCTTATTTGTGTTTGGGAATCAAATGATTACAATGACGTTATAATTTTTAATGGGGATACTAGGTTGGAAAGATTATATTTTCGTCAAATGTGTTATCGTCACTGTCTCACTTTCATATTAATCTGTTGTCGGATATGTAGAGTAATTGACTTTGTTCGTTGAATTTCAAGTTTTCTCGAAATTATAATATTCTATTCTTCATAATATTCCCTATTTCCCTCAAGTTGTCTATCATTTTTTTTATCAAAGTTAAGTGTTGCTTGTCACTTTATCGAACTATAACTGCCCGTGTAACTAAAATTACTTTTTGTTCGTACATCTCATTATCTATGTTATGATTTTCCCAATATTTCGTTAATTCACGAATAATATACACATTGCATTTGAATTGTGAAAATAAAACGATTCTATCATTTTTGAAAGACAAGATTATCAAAACGTGGCTTGATAATTGTTAACAAGTATTTCAACAGAAAGGCCTCTCGAACGAGCATGGCGAGCGAAAAATAATTCTTGGCCAAGAAATCCGAGCGTGCTTAATTTTCTATAGTTACCTTCACGGTAAGTAAGGCTATACACCTCGGGAAGGTCCAGTTCTCGTACGACGAATTGCCACAAGGGGCGAATTCGTATGGAATCTTGAAGGGGTCACGTGAAACCTGACCGTGAGTCCATGAGCTCACCCCACCACGTGGTCGACGAAAGGGTGGTCTTTGCCATTGGAACCAGTCCTACGTTCATGCAAAATGCAAGAGGCCAGTTTCAAAACGACCGGCCATCATATCTCCACGTTATTACGTCTGTGAATTATCCCGGAAGAGATGGGGAAAAATCGGGAAACGAGTCACGAGTTCTTTGCATTCTTGCGAGTCGTAACGAACAGCGTAAACGAGAGGAAGAGAGCGCAGGGGGAAAGTAATTGCCAGAGTCGTCTGTGGAACAATCAAGGAAAATTGATTTCCAATGTTTCATTTAACGACATTAAAGCGTTCGTTTCAACATGTATCGTGTTGTTTTGTGCCGTATCGTGCCGTTTCGTTTTCTCAGCGGAGGTGATTTCCAAGGCAGCTTACTTTACATTGGTCCTTTTTTAAGTGACAGTGATCAAGAGATTAGATAGTGAACGAATCTTTGTTTTGACATTAATTAAGTAGAGAATAAGTGACTTATTGAGACATGACTTTGAGCAATTATTTCTATGCGGAATACAATCGAAATAAAAATTCCACGTTGACTGGGAAATTTGTCCAAGCTGCTCATAAGAATTATTATAAAATTTATCCTTTCTAAATTGTTCTATTACTTTTTTTCTAAATTTTCGATTGAATTTTTGATCTCTTATTTTGTGAATAAGGGAAAATATTTTAATAGAAAAAAGAAGCAATTCTGTATAATTTTACAGTATAAGTTGAAACAATTAAAAACATAACCATAATTCCTGTAAAAAGCATCGTAAAATTTCTATCGCTTCATTTCTTCATTTACACAGTCGACATTATTTGCTAAAGCTGTTATCATTTAATAAAACTTTCTAGTAAAAACTTACGAGACACGCAACAAACTGGTTAGTAGAAAAAGACAGTCATAGTAGGACGATCGAAAGGAAAAAGAAAATAAATTTTGATTTAAAAATTTATCTTCGCTTCTTCCGTAATAATGAAAAATACTCTTTACGCTACATCGTACATACACATCCTTCTTTGGCTCGGTCATTTGTGAAAAGTAGGATAACATCATTATTAGACCAAACTTTGATTCGTTTTTCAATTTCGTTTCCTAATACTGGAACTGAGATTTATTTGCAAAAAATTCATCGAGCAATATTGCGCCAATTAATTTTAATTAGCTAGTAAAGTTTTCCGGGTCGCCATTTCAAGACGATGACCTTAATCTCTACAGGATCAATTAGTCGTTGATTAATTCTCGCGAAGTATCCTCTTGGCCATTTCCTCTTCGATTGTCTGTGAAATTATCGCGCGTAATTCAGACCTCATAATGATCAGGTCGACTTTCTTCCCCTCGACTTCTATAAAGTTGCAGCCCATTCCCCGTTCGCGCCTAATTACAGTTAATTAGGACGAGAATTGAAGGGTGACCCTCGGTTTAAAGTTACACATTTTTTTTTTGTTTTTTAATAAAAGTGTAATGCCGAAAAGTAGCAATAAAATAATACAGCATAACGGTAAATAAAAATGTATGATATACGATACAACAACGGTAAAATAAAAATATAATATAAATTGTTATTATAAGAAATTAGTGCACCAAAAATTGAAGAAAAAATATTTTTGTAAATGCTGTGTCAAGAGGAATAGACAAAAGACGATGATTTTAATTATATCCAAACACGTTTTGTTTAATGCTCGGTAATATAATTAAAAATGTTCAATAATTGGTATGTTAAACGTTGAGTAACAGAAATTTTAGAAATCCTACATTTGCTCGAGATAATTTTTAAAAAATTAATCTATTATCATTAATAATCTATAGTTATTATAAATAATTTTTTAATTTCTTTTCCATCGTCTGAAGGTCACTCAAATTCACCATGTTTGCTTTGACAATTTTTTTCTTTTAAAATTGTACTGTGCTTGTAGGTACGACCTGAGATCTCAGATTATCTCAACTTTTCTGCGATATCTGTTCTAAAAAAATTTATCGCTCCATCAATTAACTCTGGTGGTCTCAGATTCCCAATCTTTCCAACCTTTTAAAAAAACCTTTCAAAGCGTCTAGACAAAATCGTAATATCCCTGTTAAACGTCTCTCTCGCCAGAGATTTTCCAATTCTCCGGCCAGACGTTTGGAAATTGTTTCAAGAAGCGAGCGTAAGACCCCATCCGTGTAAAGGAAGAGAATCCTGGCTTGAAAAAGAACCTGAGAACGAATGAAGTCAATTATTCCGACGGAATAATCTGCGCGAAGCGAATCTTAAAGGCAAACTGAAAACAGGGACAACAATTGCAAATGAGGGTGTGGTTGCTTAAAATGTCGGCCGCGAAATCGTCCGTTATCGTCATCCCTTCTTTCGGCTCGCGACTCCGACGCGGTGGACCCGGAGGGAGGCAGAGCCCACCCACCCTTTTGTACGTCGAAGGTATGGAGCCATTGATTTTGAATATGTAATCTGAGGCATTTTATTATTCCATCGTACTTGGAAGTCGGGGGAAGGGGATGGCGTTCCTCTGTAGGCAGGGGCGGTTCGACCTCCACCGCCATCGACCTTCGTCCCTGGTCACAGTCGAACATAGGAGGAGGGTGGGGTGAAGACGAGGGGGGTTTCGAGGGTGATTCGATTCTCTGCCTCCGTTGCTACCACCACACTCGCAAAACCAACACCACCAACACCGCCGCCGCCACCACTACCACTACCACCACCACCACCACCACCACCACCGCCACACCACCACCACACCACCACCCTCGAGTTCTTGACGCGTGATTGAATATTTTTTCGCTGTGCGCGATTGGTTCGTCGTACCGGTGGCAGGCAGAACAAACGAGTCTGGAGGAGATGGAGGGTGCTGGGGGAGGGTGGTTGGTGGTGGCTGCAGCCACCTGTCAAGCAAAAGAATCGCCATGGTAACCAGGCCCCGTCGCCATCGGCTGAAGGGACTCGTTCGACGAGGGGGAGGGGGTGGCGACCCGGTCTCGCAGGGGTGCCCGCGGGGCTTATATTGAATTTTAAGGAAGTTCCTGCCGGCGGAAAAGATACATGCAGCCGGAGAGGGGATGGCTTCTCGCGGAAAAAAATCCATTATCGATTGATTTTTCACGATTTCGATGATTTTCCTTCTTCTACTCTGGCGTACTCTCGCTAGTCTCGGGACAGGTACAAGTACTGGCACATTTGCTTCGAAACTGAGAAAATTAAACAGCACTGACGTATCAGCGTGTCAAAAATTGCGTTACAATTTAAAATCAACTAGTACCGAATATCGAAAATTAAATTTTGAGACTTTTGAGAAGAGGCATACGTCGTGCATTCCGATGACTCTTTTCTTCTTTTGTCAGTGACGTCTGTTGGTCAAGAAAATTTACGTGGTCTATAGATGGTTATAAGTTGGAAGATGATGAAATTGATCGAAAATCTCGTGATTACGAGAGGGAGATTGGATGCACGCGTTTCTTCTGTAGTTGTCGAATTATTGAAATCATAAACCAAGCTGTGGAAATGGAGGAAACTCATCTTTCTTCTTCTGTAATCAGAGCACTGCCTGGTGATATGATTAAATCACTTTTACGATTGCGAACGTTCTATATTTTCAGTACTCTTCGTGCTTCTCTTCGGTTCCTTCTTTTGTTTTAAAAGGAACAATCTCCCGGAGGAGAGCTCTTGTAAACTTTGTACGCTTAGCTGCATGGACCTTTCAGTGGAATCAAACAAAGGGCGCGTACAGTTCTCTATATTTTTTTTGCTAAAAGCGGACAAGAAGGAGAATGTTTGCTTTTGAGATGAATATAATTACTTTCGGTAAATTAAAACCGACGCGAGACTCGGTTGCATCGCGAATTTTAATAATCAAATTTCACATAAATATGGAAAAACGTGCCTTAATTCTTCTGTAGCTTTCGATCTTTTATTTGTGGCAATTATGGAATTAACCATACTTTAACTATATCGTATGCCTAATCATCACCGTCCGTGCACTTTGTCCGGTTTTTAAATTCATAATTGTATTCAGATAATCGTTTCTTTTATTCAAAGTGGTTTGTACGAAATATTTTATACTTTTCGATATTCGATTTAAAAAATTCGAAACCCACGAAAGCGAATTTTGCACGAAATTTTGTCCATCTATCTTCCACCGACAAGTTGGAATAGGTATACGTAATACGTCTGAAAGATATTCGAAAGATATTCGAAAGATATTTCAAAAGTTAGCTAGGAAGGAGCGAATGTTTGTTTCCTCTTTGTTCGAAGAATTCGGCCGAACCCGAGAGATTGACGTTCAAAGTTCGCCGGAACCGGCGCGACTCTGCTGAAAAGAAGGCATCGCCGTTGAACCGGTTTAACCGGCGGAGAAATCACGGCAAGACGGCGAAATTCGCAGGCTCGGTCGCGGGTGTAGCAAGTGGAAAGAATTCACAGCCCCCAAGGGTCGAAAGCGAGCGAGAGAAAGTGAGGACTAAAGAGGAGCCAGGGAGCCGAAGGGGTGGGTGCGCTCGGTGGGAGTCGGAGTCGGAGGCCCCTGTAATGATCTTACGGCCGTGGTAACTTTTTTAATCAGCGCCCGGTTTAATTATACGGTCGATGAGGAAGGTGCTCGTCCTCCTCTTGCTCTCGCTCTCCCCTTTCTCCGCTGCTTCGTCCTCGCCGTCACTGCCTCTTCGAGCTTTCCTCATCAATCCCTGGCACAGACCCGGCCAGTCGTCCTAACTAGGCACTGACTCGCAAACAAGATTTCACTTATTGCGCCCGAGCGATTTCTCCTTCGTTCTCTTTTGCCCTTCGCGGTAAACCCCCCTCCCCTCCGCGGAAAATTTCGAAATCTTTCTCTCTAATTGAAATGCCGCTCCTCCGATCACGTTGCCACCGAGGAATCTCCATTGTGACGCTTATCGTACGATCGATACGACAGTGTAAAGTTGTTCGTAGTTGTTTATCGAGACAGTGCGTTGTTAATGAAGTTTGTTTGGAAATGGAGGTAGGAAGTTGTGCATCTTGCTTTTTTAGTGTTTGATCTTTGGAACGTGCAGAAAGGTAGCGTAGGTTTTATCGAGACTGTATTTTGACAATGTTGCTAACGTAACGAAAACGTTGTGAAAATCATACATTTTTAGAGTTGAAAAAACTATTTTGATATTTCTGACCAAAAAGATTACGTTGCTCTTAGAAAGTGAATGAAATTTTAGTGGCGATGTTAAATATTCGGCAGGTAATATTTCATTTCAAATATTTTATTATCCGTTATATTGTATCTTGAATTTTTATTATCCGAACAAAAAAAAAAAGAAAGAAAGTTAATGAAGCATACGAGTTGTGATAGTTAACGACGATCATAATTTTTTGAGCTTCTTTTACAATTTAGAAAAAAAGGACGAAATTTTGTACTTTTTTTAAAGCGAATTTTATCATAATAATGAGTTTATTTTCGAAGAAATCTTTAGAATTATCAAGTTTTTATTTTTATTTTGTCCAACGTGTAATTTGGAGTCTACGTGTTGCGAAATTTCACTGACCTTTATTAGAAATTTAATAATTAGAATACGGATGATATTGCGAGTGATATATATGGTGCTTGTCTCGTCATAGGGTAAACGAGGGTGGTTAGGGTGGGGGTTAGGGGGTGGTTCCTCGGCCAACGATACAATTGAAGCTCCTCTTCTGTGCAATGGCGCCTGTTTGAGTTTCGCGTTCCTTAAATGCTCTTGTGAAATTAATTTAATTAATCCGTTAGTCGAGATGAGAAACGATTGGATATTTATCTATAAATTTATTTCAGCAGAATGACGATTAGACTGATGTTTATGAATTTTTGGGAAATTCAAAATTCCAAAAATCCACGGAACACACGTATGATAAAACAGGTCAGTTGTTGCGATATTTAAAATAATTTTCTATTTAATTTTCATCTTTTTAATAGCTTTCGCAAAAATATAAAAACATCCGCGGCATCTGGTAGTGATAGTAATAATATCGCGATTAAATATTCTACAAATAGTACATTATTTTATAATAATAATAAAATGCTAGAAATATTTAGGAACTTGGAGAAAGCCATATTGTCTTAATATTCTCTAAAGCTTAAATTGAATTGAATAAAATAACACGACGGTTATCTATTTTATAGAAACTTTGCTACTTTCTTTTTAAAAAACGATATCCAGCTAGGTAATTGCCCAAGAATTAATCGCAATTAAATCGCTTCGAATGAAAGTTTTTTTTATTCTTGATTGAAATTCTTCATTGGTACGTGTCGAAAGTCGACGACTCTTGATCTTCTTGAAAAGGCAAAGGCTACCCCTCGATGATGTTCGATGTGAACCTGCGGATGGTTTTACCTGGTCGCGTGCCACCAACCTGCTGCGCACCGAACAGGTACGATATCGATTCTATTGGGTATCGAATCAATGGTGCGAAAATAATAGAAGGTATTGATACCTGTTGCTGGAAGCCCGATTTGTTACCTGCCACCCTTTCGTGCACTGTCAGGCAATTTAACCATTTCCCTCTGTCCAATATGCCGTATTTGCAAACAATATTCGTCCATTACCTTTACTTTTTTCTCTCAATTTTTCGTCGTGTAAAAAATAGTAATATGACACGTCACGATTAAGATGACAAAATGAAATTCTTACTTTTTCAAGTGTCAAAATTGCGAGGCTGTGTTTATGAATTAGCAATTAATTCTAAAACAACTAAACTGGTAGAATAGAAAATATGAAAAATTCTCTCGTTTTGAAAAATTCTAAAAAATTATTTTGTAATATATACACGAAACTGCAAATAGCTTTAAAATATAATAAACTTAACTCGTTTGTTTAAAGTTTAATATTTCCGCAATTAGAATTATTGTTACACGAGGGAGAAAAAACGTTTATTTACGAATTTTTAATAATAATTACTAATCATAACCACTACCTCTCCACGAAAAATAATCAAAAGTAGACAGCAGTTTTACAGAAATAGAAACTTGAAGTTTATTCCGAAATTGTCCATGCATCGTGTCCCGTCACTGTTTCACTCGAGAATATCGGAATTGAGCGCGACCGATATTGAAAATATTTTCAATTTATACCGCATAATCTTCTGTTTGTCCCGGTATTTGCTAAACGAGATTCGCTCTTACATCGGAGAGGCCTCAAACACTTGCCGCCTTCAGCCACGTTGTTAAAAGTACGAGCTATAAGCGAGCGTAAAATGAAGTTTTAATGGCGTCGCGTTCAATTCTGCCGGGCCCTCCCTTCCCACCCCCGCCCTTCGTCTTATTTTGTTTCCTCTTTTTTTTCGGTAGGGGTCGATAATCGCCATCGTTACGTTTTATTCCGCGCCGGCTACGATGGTTCGGGTTTACGAAGGATTTTCGAGGTAAGCGGTGTAAAATCGCTTCGTCGACATTCTACGACTTTCCTCCCTGACGACGGCGACGACGAGAGTTAATTATACCGTAATTAACGTGTAAGGTAATCCAGGACTTACGTTTCGTTCGAACAAGAGACCGGGCTCGCAATTAGTGCGTAGCGTTGTAAGATCTATCGCTCTGTAGGCGTAGTTCTGGGAGGGAACATTGTTTCGAGGGGTGGTGCTGCGACTTCGATTCGCGTCAAAGTTTCTCGTTGAGAGATCTTGTGCAGAAATTTTTCCGCGCGTTTGTCTCGGCACTGACAGTTCTTTCTATTCCCGAGTACGTGGAATTTACCTACGGCTACGGTTTGCTTTCGGTTTTGTGAAAATTTCACGTTCGCGATATCAAATATCCCTTCGATGGGAAATATAGATACTATTTGGAAAGTTCTTCTCGCAAACGTTGGATTGGAAAATTATTCGTAGAGTACAAGTACGTGAAAAAGTGAAAACAAAATTTGGTGAATACGAAACGAGCTGTAACAATTGTAATTGCAAATGTTTCATCGTCGTCGGATAAAAATATGAACGAAGAAGTATCGAATAATTTCAATTGGGAAAGCTCGCGAGTGACAAAGGATAACTTTGAACATTTTCATCGTAACCTCGGTCAATATTATCGGCGGTGAAACCACCCTTGGTTCGTTTCAGCTACCCTTCGATAGAGGGTACGCGCATCGATCGCGTTTTCCCCCATTTAGTCAAGGTAGAAATTTCCCTTACCTGCAAAGACGTTTAGGGTTGTAGGTCCCTGTTTTACCGCGGTCAGTGGCTCTCAAAACTGCACCCCACGTTCGAAGGTATCTCACGTATTAGATACGACGCATCGGCTCGCTTCTAAACGATTTATGCGCGCGATAAAACAGTCACTTACGCGCTGAAAGCAGGAAAATTGCTCGTATAAATTCGAATTTACCATCTTAATTGCTTTCGTCTATCTTCCGGCAAAAGTATTCCGACGCATTCAAACGACTGCTAATACGCAATTATTCCTCGCAGAAATACGACCGGAATAAATACCTAGCATTAGAATTATGCACGCTACTAGGTTACTGAAATACCAACAATATATTTAATTATCGATGAAGTTTTCACATGTTTTTGTCAATAAAATATTCGTGTATCCTCTTTTCTTTAATGGTTGTCACATTTGTCAGGGTATTCATCAATATATTACATCCTCAGCGATGAAATTTAGCTCCTTTAAATAAAATTGCAGTTTAAAGATATTCGAGTATTAAACAACAACGTTAAACTTGAACATGAAATTAAGTAAAAGTAAAAATGGAATAAATAACTTTTCAAAAACTATGTACGATAACGAAATACCTAATAAATAGTTTGTTCCTTTCTAACGCGCAATAAACGACTGCTTCAAAAATCTTCGTTAAGCACCGATGACAATATGTCATTGTACAGATAATAAATATTTCGTTCTTTTCTCACGAAAACTTCGAATCTACAAGTATTCCAACAAATATCGCGCGAGAAGATTGAGAGACAACATTTCCGGGAGGATTTCTCCTCGAGCAAACACAGAAAGAGACGAGGAAACGTGCGAGAATAATCGAACGTGGAAGAAATCACGCGTGGAGAGAGCGAAGGAGCAGGAGAGCCGGTTCTGCCACGGCGATGTATTCTCTCCTGTAAAAACAGTTATTATTTTTCTGACGATTGTTCGAGCAGGCAGATGTATACTGAAAGGTCGTTCGTTTCCTCTCCTTCCTTCTTCCCTCCCTCCCCCCTTTTCTCCTCGTTGCACTCTCGCGCTGGAAATTTGCATACACGGGAACGAATCGCAGGATCCGGAAGGACGTCAGGTAGCGGTGCCGTCACAGCTCGCGCGTCGCTGTGTGCGTGCATACGGTGAAAATGAAGTGGCCCAGGGCATTAATAACTGTACAAAAGGGCCTTAAGACCGGGGTGGGAAACGCGGACCACGATGCATAAATTAAATCGAAACGAGTTCCGCGAGACAACAGATCCGGAAGGGTCGAAGCCTCCGTCATTTTCTGCTCGCCCGGAACACTCATAGTACGTTGCTGTTTTCATTGATGTTCCGCAGCAACAATTCAGATGGCAGTTTCCTGCTATTAACATATTAACGAGTTCTTTGAACGGAGTCCTTTTATGAATATTTATCTCATAATGGGTCGAAGGAGACAAGGGAAGTTCGAAATACACGAACGATACGAAAGTATCTGTCGATATTGATTTATTAAATTATTCGAAGCATCGAGGAGCAGAAAAGCCAACTATTACGAATTCTATCAAACAAATCAAACAATTTGTCGTCTAAAATATAACGTTCAAAATAACCAGTTGTACCCAGTATTGAAAAGGAAATGAATTTTCTGTACAATTATCGCATCTCACTGGAGTAAATTAACGCAGTGAATTACTTACACTCAGAAAGAATGCAAATCAGTCCGCTTTCGCTTTCTTTGCTGAATGTTCAATTTGTGATTGTTAAGTCGAATCTTGAACAATTCCGTTGTCAATAATTCAGCATCGACGGAACCACTTATTATCGATTAACGCGCTGTTGGAAAATTAATCGCGATATAATCGAATTACACCGGGGATCCGTAACGATGTCTGGCCCTTGAACGCGGTAGATGAAAGTCGTGTCGACTTGTAACGACTTTTCGGCCGAGGATTAAGTGCGATGATCAGCACTGATAAAGACACAAATCCCCGAGGAGGGCAGGGAAAAGGAGAGAGAGTGGGAGGAGGGCAGAGAGGAACGTGTCCACCGGTGCTGAAGAATGCCAAGACATTACGATGCTCTTATTTTTCCATCCCCTTCGGCTGTCGCGAACGAGACAGAGGCACCGTCGCTGCCTATAATTCTTGTAAATTGGCACGATCGCTCCTCATCAAGTTTATTGAATTAATACGCCATCTCCTTTTCGATACTGCAGCTTCGGCATTCGACGATGTCCTTTGAATGGTGGAAGAACAACGCGGTGTACCTAAGCTTGCAGCATTTTAACGAATACGTAAATTATCCCGAAATTATTTTACGACACTTTTACGAATATATTACGCGTGCACTATACGAAACAGAGTTTCGAAATTTCATTAGCGACACCTTACTATCGTAACTGTATTAGCGAATTTAAGAATACATGTACATACGGTTACAAACTTTATCAATTTTGTTATGGCAATGGATCTCACAAAAATAACGTGTAACAGTTTTGTATAGAAACTTTTTAATACGACACTCGCCAGTCACTGTGTATAAATTCTTAGAGTGAAAGAACGTGCATTTCATTCGTCACAGCGACAATTCGCGCGTTCAGTGTAACCTGAGCTTGCAACCAAACGATACCTAATTGCATCGATCCATTTGCGCGATACAGTTCGGTGTTCATAGAAAGAAAAAAAAAAAAAAAAGGAAAAAGCTGCGTTTTTGTCGTCGTGTTAGACAAAAGCATCGGATGCCATCGGATCTTTGAGCTGCCGCTGTAACTCATCTTGCAACTTTCACCCTGGTTGCCTGTACACCACCCCAGACAGTTTTGTTCCTTTCTGTCGGGCGGAAAGCAATTGTTTCGACCTGGCAGTCTGCAAGAGAGAAAGAATAAAGTACGAAGAGTGGTCGGCTTGATGGGGAGGGGCGGGAAAAGAGAAGAGAGAGAGAGAGAGAGAAGAGAGAGAGAGAGGAGGGGGAGAAGGAAGGGGGATGTGTGGGGGACAGAAATTATAAATGCGCGACTGCCAGCGACACCCCATTACTCGGTCGGGGCCCTCTTCTTTTCGGCGCCATTGCATCGAAAATGCTCGCACGACTGAAAACAAAAGAAAAACACTGCACAGCCTCCCTTTTGAGAGTTGTTTTTTCGCTCGTATTAATGCGGTACACGGTGCAGATACACGGTTAAAATATTAAAACGCGCCTGAATTCTAAGTAAAACGCGAGGCGCGCCACGCGGAGGGCTGAAATTTCGCCGTGGCGAAAACTTTCCACCCCTGTCGCGCGGCTGGTGCCAAGAAAATTCCACCGGCCGAGAGATCACCGGCTTGGTTTACGTGCTGGGAACAAAGGGGTTAAGGATCAATTCGCGATTTTAATTCAACGTGCGTTCCAACTCTGGGAGAAAAGCGATATGTGACTCGAAGGACTTGAAAGTGGATCTGAAACTTTTGCAAATAATTTATACTTGGTCGTAATATAAATGATGACCAGTAACTTTGAGCAATTATAATACAAAGTGTTTCGAGCAGTTGTAAGTAATTTCTTTTTACGTGAAGTACTTTATTCATATTATGTTAATACTCAATATTTATCTCTGACGTTCAATTATAAATAGGTTGTTATTTTAATAATAGTATCATATTTTAATAAATGTTCATTAATGCATTATATTCTTTATCTATTTGCACGTTAAATACATACATACATATATATATATTCACAATACGTGGATTCAGGAAGCTGGCAATGATAAACTGATTTGTAATCTCGCGTTTCGTTCGGATTCAGTACATGGCAGAGCTTACACGATAAGGTCAGGAGACAGGACTGTTTCCTTTTCTTCTCGTCTTCTTTTTTCCATTCGCTTCAACCTCGTAAATCCGCGTCTATGTTGGTCTGGGGTTGAGCGCGCACTCCGACGCGCATCGATCCGAGGCGTCGCGTCGCCTGCCTCTCTTTTTGGATCCTCGGCATGTGTTTCCCTTCGAACCTACCGACGTACGCCATCTCCACCTCGTTCCTTCCCTGTCTCCATCTGAAACAAGTTGCAATCGGCGAAATCTTTAAATCATTAATAAATTGTTAGTTTTGTCTTTGCAACCGAAGCACCAAGTCTTCATATTTATTAAATCAACCGATGATGTTACGATGTTACGATTTTTCTGCGTGGACGATATTCCGCACTCTTCACTTTCCAACAGTTCCGTTATTATTAAATATGTAATAGGCGTTTCGTTGTTTCAACGCTCTAATTCGAGCAAAGCAAATTACCTGTCCAAAAATTAGCACAGTAATTTGAAAGAATTTTATGAAACGTGAGTTTGAAAAGATTAAACTTCACAGTTTAGAATTTCAATTTCCTTCTCGAAAGATCGTGTCCATGGAATTTTTTTCAACGTCGTCCCGAACAAAAGCCCAACCCGGAGGAAGAACTTAACTTCATTAGCGTGTCATAACTTCCTCGGGTATTATCCACGGTAAACGTTACCACGATGTTTACTCGGTGATTTTCTCGTCGTTGGATTAACTTAATACAGACACACGGATTTCAAACTAATTTCTTATCCAAGTCGAGTCGAGGTCGTTCCAAAACTTTCCCTTTGTCGGATCGCTCTAACTCGAATGGAGTACGGAGGATCAAGTAAATCCATTTTATTGCTTTTTCACGTCCTGCCATGTCGTACAGCGAATTCGTAGGATTCGACGAGGAAACGACGATCTATGATTGTTCTTTGAATTGTTTCATACTACGAGCAAGAAATTTCCGATGAATAACGCTTTAGTAGACAGTTGCTTTATGATATCGTGATATTTTGTCTTGGAAACATATAAAATAAAGTAAATAAAAGTGACTCCTCACAAAAAATAATAAAATATATATGTCTAACGTAATATAAGCAATTATATTAAAGACATTTACATGTATGAGTATCTTTAAGTAATTAAAATATTAAATACCTTTAATATGATAATGTAAGTGAGTCCTCATTAAAAATAACAAAATATATACAAACATCTTTTGGATATATCACCAAAGCATTTAAGTTATGATACAATAACTAAAGCATCGACTGAAGGAAGAGTATGTCCATGCGGTACAAGTCATTTTTAATGGAAAACAATGACATTACGCTGCTCTTACCGCCGTTCAAACAACTTTCGCGACAGTTTTTATTTCCATTTTCAACATTCAGTGTTCAATATCTCTTATTTTTAATTCTTCAATCTCATCAAACTACACGTATCACTACGATGCAATTCAGTTTCTCTTCGGTTTGGAAACAAATGTAACGCCTATCCTCGAGGCTGTCGAGCGTGCATTGTTCATTACATTCACCCGCGCTCCGTCAAAAAGCGAGACCTTGCTCGACGAAATGGTGGATGGTTGAATCGCGCGAAATACTTTCCATTCCCGTTCGAAGAGTCATCCGCATGAATCAAGTATATACGGTAATACCGGGTGGAACTGCCGGCTGGAATAACGTCACATTCTCTTCGTCTCACGTGAAGAACACGTAGGGGGGAGGGTAGGAAAGGAGTTCGCCGAAGCGGGGCAGGGAGGGGGGGCGGTTTCTCGTATTTCCTGCCTCTTTCTCGCATCCACCCGCGATCAATAGCGTGTATTCTTGACGCGCACACATTGTATCCGAGGAGAATGAGAGAGCGCGCGCCGGGGCGGTTACGCGCGACGAGGACGCGGCGACGCGGACACGCGCGCACACTCGCACGCTCGCGAGCTCGTGGTACATGCGTGTGCGTTCGCGAGGGTGGCGCACACGTGTGACGGAGAAAGCGCGGGGCGAAGGATGAGGAGGAGGATGAGGAGGAGGAGGAGGAGGAGGAGGAGGACGAGAGGAATATGCGAACACACAGAGACGACGTCGCGTAAGCTTCAATCTTCGCCTTCGGTCGCGGGGCGGGGGGAGCGAGGAAAGCAGAGAAGAAGGAAAAGACGAGGCAGGTAGAAGCCGCGGGGGTGGGTACGAGAAACCGAGCGGGACGAAAGACGGAAGGAGAGGCTGGCTAGGCCGAGGGGTAGGTGGAGGCAAGGAGAAATAGAAGAACTTTTATCCGACCGGCACCGAACCGAAAAGCTTTCTACAGCTTTCGAGCTTTTACACACTCGCGCTTTCCCGAGCGACGAAAGATTTTCTCCGGATGGAAATCGCAGCCGACTTCTTCTCCGCTCTCTTCCACACGCGTGTGCGTGCACGCGAATTTTTTTCCTTTCGTCGGGTGGCCCTATTTCGGAATTTGGATCTAGGTCAATGTCCCTACGACGTTGTATCATGCAAAAGAGAAATACTTTTTTGCGACAAGTACGGGCTACTTGGTAATTTCAAAAGTGAGATTCGAGAAAGTAGTTTAATTTTTCCTATGATATTGCACATCTGTGATACATCTCCAAAGAGTGATTGTGAAATTTTTCTCTTTATTTCAATTCTTTGTTCAATCCTCGTCGCAGTTAAGGATTGTCCAATTTAGACAATGAATTAAGAAATACCGTAACCTCACATTACGCATATTTCAATCGTGATATTCGACAACCCTATTATCGATCCATTACTCGACACACGTTTTGGATAAACATTGCCTTTCTCGCGTGATACGTAGCACCGTGTTTCCCGTTGACCTCGTTCTCCTCGCGCTTGGAGATTGTTTTACAACCGGCGATAATAATTCATAAAGGAGCGTTCGCGAAGGAATCCGCAAGCGGAAAGTCGAAATAACGATCGGTGCAGGTGGTGCACGGGCACGGGCAACTCCCTTGGTATTCCGTAAGACATTGTTTCGGTGTTTTCTCCGGTGATTTATTGATAATCGGCATAACGGGCACGAAGCCGGAGACGCTATAACGACGCCACTCCATCTTGGTTCACCCTGGCGACGCTATTCGTTGCTCTTTTCTCTTCCTCCTTCGAGTTTTTTGCCTCCTTCCGTTCGCGCCCTCGGATGTCGGTGATGAATGGATCCTGGCGAACCTCCAGCGCGGCGAGCAAGGGAAAAAAAGATATCCCGGCCTACGCGGGAATTATTCGAAGACGAAGACGTCGTCGTCGTCGTCGTCGTCGTCGTCGTCGTCGGGGGTGTGAAAGAAGAAACGACAACAACCGGGGCCTCGAGGTGCCTGAGACGGACAGGGAATGGGGAAAGAAGGCCTGCCGACGACGTCGGGCTTTCGTATGATTGATCGAAACCACTATAGTTTGCTATAGCGGATGATCGTTAATGATATCCATCGGCGAAGAACCTGATCCATTATTAACGTTGTCATCAATATCTTTTCGCTCGGCGTTTTGCCTCGCCGTATTTCCAGCCACGTTCCGCGCAATGGATCTCGTTTATTTCGCCATCGCGACGTTCGCCGATTTTTACCGATTTTTTTCTTTCTTTTTTTTTTTTCGTTGGAAATTCCGCGTGAAACATCCGCTGAGTGAAAGCTACTACTTTCTTATTGTCTAATTAACGATGAGCGGGGAATTAACGAGACGAATCACGGTGGTTCGACGATTTCAAATATAACGCGGCGCTTGTAGCAGCACGTAAATGAAAAATCGTGTCCTACTTGTACAAAGCGGGAAATTACTGAAATTACGGTGGGGAAAAATTTGTTAAAAATTACGCTGGCTGAATGTTATTCGTCGGAAATTATTATATCGAGCACGTATCATTTAACGATTTGAAACGTAACAGGGGTGCTTGTACGTAACATGCGGATGAAAAATACAGAGTTAATTTGCACGTTTTGTTAAAAAAAGAAAGAATAAAAGAATAAAAAGGGATTTAATTTTCGCTCTTTAAAATTTCGTAATATGTATTTCTCTTGTCAAATAAACCTTTCAAATTGGAACGAAGCTGCTTCCCGAAACGATTGAAAAACGAGATGAAAGATTCTAGATTCGCGAAGAACTCGTGAAATTTGAACGATTAAATAAAACGTACGTCTAGTTGAAACGTCTCGGCCGGGGGACGGGGAAAGCTGTTTAAAAATTCTCTTAAATAATTTTAATGCGCGTACGTGCCCCGAATGCCAAGCCCATTAGCATCTTTTCTCGTCGGAATATCAATGGCCATCGATACGTGTCATCGTCTTTCTTTTCCGCGTCACTACACACCTGCCCTATCCAGGGCGCAGGTAAAACACACGTTGGATGTTTAAATTATACGTGGG
>KQ436039.1:190254-202965 GCA_001276565.1 Melipona quadrifasciata | reverse complement strand
CGCTCTCACTCGAGAACTCGTTGTCTTAGTAACGACTACTCGGTGCTCGAACTCCGCGGGGTTTATTTTTACGATCGAACCCTGGGAATGGCTGAGGAAAGACACGATTAAAACGGAAGAGGTGAATATTTCCCCTTTTCTCCTGTTTTTTCTCTTTCTTCTTTTTTTTTTTCTTTTCTACGAAAACGTTTATTGTATTGAAATGAACATTGTTCGATTAAAATTTACATCGTGGAAGGGGGAAGGGTCGTTACTTTTTTCCTGATATTCAATGGACTTCTTCCTCGTTCTCGTAGGCCAATTGGACGTCGACTTCTCCCAGATATTGACGCAGCTCGTCGAGCACTCCGATCTGAATTTGATCGACGTTCTCTAGTGGACAATAGTCGTCGTAGCTGGATCTGTGAAAGAAAAACCGACGATGATTATTCAATCGTCGTGTCTCTTCGTTACACTGTTTGTATTGATTTTGTAAAATATTTGAGAATTAAATTTTGTTTACAGCCCCTTTTCTCTCTCTCCATCTTTCTCTGACTTATGTACATACATATCTATTATCGTTCAAATACATATGCACAACGTCTGCAAATTGAAACGCTTCATGGAACGTGTTTTCACAAACACACAAATAACCGCGGTCAAATTACGAAAGATAAAGTGCCGAATGAAATCGAGTGAAAAGCGTATGGTAGAAATGGAAATAATATCAAAGACTTTGGGGTGTATGTAAAGAGAAAAATCCGCAGTCTTTTTGTTTCTGTTTAATCGCTGTCTGGCAAACTGAAAGAGAACCTCGGTGTCGTCCAGAGGCGACATCCGGCGGCGTTCCCGCGTCTTTCCCGGAAGCTAGGGGTGCTCGGGGTGGAGACCAAGGGGTCGTCGAGGGCTGCAAGTGGGCCGAGTGGGATGAAATCGATTTTTTTTTCTGCCGCCGGAAGTCCGAATACTATTTCCCTAATTTTATCACGAGATGGCGCCAAATCAACCGTTTACGGATTATTCCATTATTTCGATCTACATTTCCATTGCACAATTTCATTATTAGATATTCTTTTCTACAAGAAATGCGAGATTGACTGTTCTGTCTTATCTCCGACACCGCGAATATATATTTCACTTTCGCAAACAAACTACGTCGCAAGAACTGCTGTAACGTATAATACATCACGTTGATCTAAATGGCTGGATAGACAGATGTGTAAATTCGAAATACATTTTACAATGCCCTACGACATCGTATTTACAGGATTTTAAATTTAGATAATTGCATCGAGAAAATAGAGGAAACTTCAATTAAAAAATTACTCACATATTCACCGAAACGTTCCGCGCTATCTTTTTACGAAAGATCCAATTATAATCTCAAATCCAATCATAACCAAAGTCTGTAAACGCGTAGCAACAAACATAATCGTGTCATGCTCGAGGAAATTCGTCGACTTCGATTCCTCGCAAAGTGGTTGAAAAAAGAGAAAGAAAGAGAGCCTGTTCGTCAGTTTAGCGTTCTCTCTAGCGATGATCTCATTAGCATCGTTGCGTCTAGCGCGTGTGTTTCATAAATCACGGGTCCCCGTGGCGTGGCGTGGCGTGGCGTGGCGTGTTTATTACGAGAAGCTGGCGAAATTGAGAAACGGATTATCGTGTCGCTCGCCTTAATCATCCGGCCAACTAGACCGTAGAACAGAGATAAAGGAATAATTAGCATCTGTCGCGGGACATCGGAGACAGAGACATCTGACAACGAGTGCCGAAAGGTCGGGGATTTGATTTTGTGCACCCCTTGCGAAGCCACCCCTTGCCCACATGAAGGGTGGGGCTTCATGGTAGCCGAACGTCCATGAACCCACCCTTCGCCCGGCCCAACCATGCCACCCCTACGATCCTCCCTTTTTCTCTATTTCCAGCCCTCCCAGCATCTTCTTCCACGCCATCTGCGACCCTGTCCGTTCCTCTGCCTTCCGACAGAGACCGACAACCTTCGAATTCAATTTCGCGCGTTTGAAAAAGGAAAGAAGGAGAAAAAAAAAACATTCCGCGGCACGATCTCTATCGACGGCTATTTTCGTTGCCTGTTTTCTTCTTTTAGCGACTTTGATTACCCGATCGCTCGTTTTCGTTTTGGGGGTTGGTTTCTCGGTTACTCCGTCAACTTTGTCCAAAACTATTTTAGAGTCTGTTTTCAGCGAAAGTGGGTCACTGTTGGTTAGGTTGGGTTGTTTGTCGAAAGTATCTTTTGGACAGTGATATTTTCAGAAAATTAAACGAGCGAAGGAGGTAGCGCTCATTTGCGAGTATTTTAGACAGAGATGATACGAGAGACTTTAAAATAGGAAGTTTCCAATTCTTTTTGTACGATGCAAACTCGTAGTCTCCGACTTTGAAAGTTTAATAACATGTTGTTCATGCGTGTTGCAAAGGCGGTTCGTTGAATTATAGCGCTGCCAAATAGCAACATTTCATCGGGCGAAATCACGAAATTCCCATTGTAATTTGAAAGAGAGCGTGCTGTCCATTCGTACCTCGCAATTGTTACGATGGTAGGAGGAACCGGCAGGGCAGCCAAGAAGGATCTGAACGTTCCGCTGATTAATCGATCGAGATCATTGGGTGTAGTAACGTGGTGCGGCAGATCGGTATCATCTCTGGTGCATCCCGCATCGTGTATTATTTGCCAATCAATTTCCGATTGCTTGTAAGCGCTGGTCAGTTCGCGATAAATTAATTCCACTGCTTCGTACCTGAAATACAATACAGAAATAAAGGTTACGATATTTAATCACGCAAAGTAGTTAATCGTTGCGTTCTTTGATATCGATGATTAAATTTACAACACGAATAAATAATATCGCTCGTGCGTATCCTTCCAGTGTATTACACGTTATTATAAGTTGTAATTTCAATTAATTTCACTAATTATTGTATACAACGGAACGATAAAATTTTTATATGTTGTAGATAATTTTAAAGAAACGTCATTCTGCAAATTTATTTCCATTCGAGTTTCGTTGTAAGAAGAAGTTGCAGTGTAATAAATAAAAAAAAAAATATACGTTACATCGACACGTTATTCGTCACAGTTTCGAGAGAAACGAGGGAAGGCTGAACGTACAACGAAGATTCTACGAGTTCGACCGAGTCACAAAATTCTAGAACACGGGTGCAAGGGCAAACAAATTCCCTGCAAATTTCGTTAACGTGTCGTAAATAATGAAGGCGAACAAGTAAAAGGGGGGAAAGGGAAATGGAGAGGGGGGAGGTGGAGGGGGAGGCTGGGCAATGAAAAGTTTATAATGCCTGGATGATAACACGTGGCTGCAAAAGTTGAGGCATTTCCCGAAGGCACGCGACGAAAGTTAACACGGCCACGAGACCAGTTCCGGGTGGTCGTAATTTGTACTCCGCTTTCCTCCGCCATCCCCCTCGACCGCTATCTCTTTTTCTCCAACTCTTTTATACCGGTCTTCCGCCTCTCGCTCTCCTCCTTATCTGATCATAAGTTTTCCTCGTTTTCTGCAGCTGCAGTTCGTCCTGCGACCCGATCTACACGCGGTCTCGTTATCAAGGTTCACCGGAAGATTGCCGATATCTACGTCGGTAGATTGCGATTTGGTCGCGAAATCGTGTTACACGATCCGTTCCGGCTTGACATATAGTTTTTCCAATTAACGTCACACAAATTTCCATCCCGTGAACATTTTTTGAGAGATTTTTGCACGCCCTTAATTTTTACTGTTACTTTCTCTATTTTGCAGTAAAGACAATTAAAAGCTGTTTAATGACGGTTTTACTATTTTGTTTTTGGTATTTTTAAATTTATCGGATTATCTGGTTTTGTGGAACAAGATTGACTTTCTACAGAAAATGAAAATGAGGTTTTTGAGGAAATAAATTCTGAACATCTGTATACGTAATATACCAAATATACGTGTAATTTCATTTCTAAGGACTTGATGACTCTTGGTGTAGATACTTACTTTTGTGTTTGCGATAATATTTATTGATTTACTGGTTTGTTATCGGCACAAACTACTAGTGTAATATCAATTACAATCAATTGTTCAGACTAAACGTCGATTTTTAACGTGTACTTACTTGGCACACGTTAAAAATCGACTTTCAGAAAAATTGGGCCTCGTTTAAAAATTTAATTCTTCCTCGTCGATTTACATTTTCACACAGAATTATACGCGCGCTACGTGTTGCGTTTTTCCACTAAACGCGACTGTTCGAAATCTTCGTCGTTTCGGTCGAAATTCGAAAGTTCGAGGAAAGGCAGTAGGAATCCGAGAAGCCCGATAAAATCAGTCGCGCGAAGTTTCGAGCCAGGTTACCGACCAGCGGATCAAACGTTAAACAATTACGGTGTAAGGACTCGATCGACAAGACGAACATAATTGGGCCCTGGAAGTCTCCTTTCTGGTGAGGACCAGCTGCGTGTCTAGAAGCGATGTGCCCCGTTTGCTAACGCGCTAACTGTTCATAAGAGAAGACCATCGCCGGCTCTCGCCCACTTTTTCCTCGCTGAATATTAATTATTCTCTCGAAAGGTACACCTGCCCTCACCCCTTGTAGTCGGACATCACCTATACACGCTCGCGTACGTGTATCATGGCTCATGATTCTCGCCGCAGATTATCCTAACAGTTGTGTAACGAAGTCGGTAACAATTGGTCTCTCGAGGCTACGAAACCGGTCCCCTACGTTCGGCTACCTGCTATCCCCAAAAATGGCCGGCATTCTTTCTCGGACACTCCGTTTTCTACCGAGCATCCACCTTTGACCCTGTGTAGTTTGTTAGACGGTTGAATCTCTTTGGTCGTATCGCAGTTACGAAAGTGACGTTTCACGTAATGATTAAATCTACAGTTTTATTGGGTTCATTTGTTTTAAGATGATTAGAGAGGTTCAAACATTACACTTGTACATTCATATATTTCGAATTTGAAATTACAATTTCATTTTCGAACAGATTATTCGTATGGAGCATGAAGTAGAATACAAAACAAGTTACTCGTAGTAACGAACGTTTTCCCCATTCTCTCCGATTGTTTAAAAAGAAAAAGAAACACAATTTTTCACAACAAATTCACGGGGACTCTCCTCGCAGAATCGTTCTCACGCGTCCCGCACAACGATCGCGTGTCACATCCGAAGCTCTATCAACCATCGTCCCCCCTTGCCGCCATTTTTTTCCCTCTGTCTATCTCGAAAAGCAGATGCGACAGTGCAGAATCGCATCCAAGTTTTCACGCTTCTAGCTCTATCTCTATGATTCATATTTTTCGACGCGTAACCGGTTCTGTTATTCCCTGTCGCTATTTTTTCTACTTTTTTTTTTCCTCTTCTTCTTGAACAGGCGGGTTCCCGCGGGTCGGTTCAAATACGACAGAAACGTCGAGTGGAACGAGTGAAACACACACAGAGAGAGAGAGAGAGAGAATAGAGACGATAGAAAGATGAAGAGGATAACGAGGAAGGAAGGGAGATATACGAAGCTGGTCCACGCTGCTCCACGTCGAATGAGTTAACGGACAATGGCGGTCCACGTTAAAAAAATAAAGGAAGGCGGCGCGGAGAGGCAGGGGGAGGGGGCCCTCATTACGAGGGGCGCCCCCGGTGTATTTGTCGATAAGGGGGCCTATATGCAAATGGTCGTCCCTCGCCGGGCGACGGAAAGAAAAAGTTTCTCTCCTCTCTCCGTTTCGCCCGTTTACTCGGTTTCCCTCGGTGCACGAATAATGCCCTCCCTGACGGTGTACCAAAGTAGAGAAAGGGGGGTATAATGTATCGTAATCAGATGATCAATTATTAAGAGCGCGGCAAAAAAACAACGAGGGTTGACATACGACTGACAGGAGCGGAGCCGTATCCGGATACGAAAGGGGCTCCTCGTTCTTTCTCCTTCCCTCTCTCCTTCGCTCTTCTTCTCTATCGCTGCTTAGGTTAGGCGTACCACTGCTTCCGAGGCGTGTAATCGATATGCTCCGAATTTCAGAATTTCGTTTTCAATTTTCACTTTCAGAGAGTCGATCAGGACTCGAAGATGTCGGCGAGGAAGTCAGGAACGAGTTCTGTCTGTTGAATTTCTGCACGATCGAGAAGGAGATGGAGAAGAATGGTAGATAGTTCTCCATAATTTCATATGAAACGAAAATCCGATGGTTTTAGCTTTTGTATTTGAAAAATTTTTTAACCAGTTTATAATACAAGCATCAAATAGGCTATTCATAATGATTGTGTGATTAATTACAACAAGGAGGCTAAATATTGCGCATTTAAGAGTTAAAAAATCTCCGGCGAACCTCAGGAAAGTTTCTCAAGTTTTTAGAAAAGGTTTAAAATAGTGTACGGCGTCGAGCGAAGTAGGTTAAACGAATAATATTGCGTTTAAAGAAACGATACGTTATTTGAACACCGACGTGCACGGAGCATGTTAGATGAAAGATAGAATAATAAATACTGTTGCTGATAATAGAAAATAACTGCAGTACGAGAAACACTGTTAGCTTGTAGCTCAACAAGATGAATTATAAATCACATTAAAAATACGTAATCGAGTGAATTAAAATATGAATTCGAACTCGATATCTCTAACACGATATTTGCTTGTTATTTTGAGATTACGCAGATTGCAGATTTGTAAATATTTCACGTACTCTTTCATACTTTCCTCGAAAATCTGTAGTACAACTGTTTCGCACAGAGTTTTGGCAATTAAACCGTTAAAATAAACTTCTCTTCGCACAAACGTATAAAAAAGCTTCTGTTACAAAAAATCAAATTGCCTTGATTTTAGATATTACGTTACACGTTGCTATTGTACTCTCGAATCGAATTATACGAGCAACATTTACCTGAGAATGTACACAGGAAGGTAGCACGTTGCAACGTAGGTAGAGTTTTTCATCTTCCGGCTCGGAAGATCCAACGCGATATGAAATCGTCCGCATGAACAAACATCGTTCATGAGAAAACCCGTCCAGCACATTGTTTAGAGATGCATAATAAATGTATCGCTTTCTTCTTCGGGCCTTCGCTGCATAACTAAGCAAACTTTCCAGGCATGTGCATCGAATACGTTAGGACAATACTCCGATATCGGGTTACCAATTTTTAATGGATGTGGATCCAGTAGCGATCATGCGTGTGATCGGAGGTAAAAGCTATTCGAAACGCGCGTCTGTTACGTGCAACGCTTTGCTTTGTAATTATAATATGCTCCTGCGATCGTGCCGCGTTGAAAATATTAACGTGGAGCACGTGAGAAATTATGTGGAATTTTTAATTAAACATATCTGTCAGAGCCTCGAAATTGTTTCCTTTTTCCCTTTGCAAGGAAAATCATTGTTGAATTTGAAAAGATTTTGTTTTTGCAAAACTGAGATTGTAGTACCGTGGGTAAAGGATTTATTACATTAGTCTTAATTTATGAGAACTTTACCGTGATATTTATCACTGTTGCAAAAACACTTCATTATTTAAAGCGACGTTGATAATAACGATCATAGGCGCGAACGTGTCAACGTATAATCCTAGGAACTATTACTTGGATTTTGGGCGAGTAACAATCATTTTCGAGTTAAACTCCAGGTTGTAACTCTCCTCTTAATCAGATATCTGAGTAGGTTATTCCCCTAGTAATTTCCTACTATCTTCTTCGTAATCACAGTGATTTCGACAGAGTACAAGGTAATTATCGCCATTCCAAGCGCGAGGAACCATGAAATTCCCCCGAGATCGCACCAATTGTTTAAATCATTTCAACGTTTTAAATTGCCACGATCCTATATTTTTAGTGATTCGGCAGTTTCGAGGCTCGATTTTCTAACTTTTTATAATTTCGTGCATCTGGATGAAAGATTAAAGAAAACACAACAACAAATCTTTATTTTAACGCGTACTATTTTATTTTGATAAATTAGATGGAATTTAATTGTTAAACTGGATTCAAAGAACCTCAGAGTATGAAAAACCGTTCCTCGTGCGTCGAGTTGTAGGCGAATCGTTTTAAATGCCGGCTGTAAAATGATTATCGGTATCGATTGTTGACGCTGAAAAGGACAACGATGCGTGCCTGATACCGTGGATGTACCTGACTTGCGTGGCACGTGGCTCTGAAAACAGGACAATTTGCTGCATACTCGCAGGTAGCACGGGCGTATTTGGGGTCGCGGCAGGTATACGCCTATATATCGAGGCGATTCTGAGGGGTGGCTTTGCCAATCAATAGATATTCATCCCCATCGAACCATCGACACCATTGTCGATACACGGTGCATTCAGCTGCACTGTGAGACACGCAGGTTGCACTTTGACCTACCGCGTGTTCCGAGCTAAAGAGATCATCGATGAAACGATCGACACACAGGCATCCGTATTTTCCAATTTCCCCCCAGCTTACAAATTACCAGAGAAGACGAGTTTTCAATTATCCTAAAAAGTTTTGAAATTTATCGGAAAATCATAATTTTCAATTGTTCTAAAAACGTCTATATTGTGATTTAAAATCAACGGGAATCGAGTTTACGAATCGAGTTAGTTTCTTTCAGTAAAAGAATCGCTCTTCGAGCGTGACAAAAGATCGAGAAGGAGCGTGTTTCCATTCGTTCAAAGGAATTAATTGGCCAAAATTCGCTTCTTTATGGCACCGGGCGTCGTCGAACGTTTCAATTTGGCAACAGTGCGCTCCCTTAGGCTCCGCGTGAAATTAATTAATTAACGGCCGACGCGACATTGACGACATTGATCGGGAATGCCAACGTGTGCGAAATTGTCGTACGAACAGTTTCCCTGCACCGGCACGCGGAACGAGAGGAAGAGGGTGAAAGAGGAAGAAACGCAGGGCGAACGCAGCGAAGGGAGTTTCTGGTTTTAACCTCTGCGTGTCCCGCTGAGCGAGAATTTGCATACGCGTTCAAGACTTAATTAGGTTACGCCTAGCGAGAGAGAGAGAGAGAAGAAAACGGGTTGAAGTTCACACACTTCATTAGAAATTCCAAAGGGCCGTATTCATTTTGACGTATGCGCACCTTTCTTCTTGTTTTTCTCCCTGTTCGCAATTCGCCCCTCGGTTCCTTCGCCTCTTTGCGAACGATAATTGAATGCACAGCCTTCCGACGGTATTAAAGACTTATTTTCGTCTTTGCCGGTGTTTCCCTTCGTCGTTGGAATAGACGATAACTAGCAGTTTATTTGCATGGATTTTTCTCGACGAGAGGGACGGGAGGGGGAGAGAACGACGCAGCTCTTCTTCCTCGAACAAGTTTATTGATAATTCGACAACCGCGAGGAGAAGTTAATGAAGAATAATTACGCGCAAGGCGTTATTCGGGTAATTAAAGAATCTGAAAGAAACCATGTTCCCGAAGACCGATAAACAGGAGATATCGACGAGATGAGCCTGAGAAATTTCGTCGCCCATGAAATTTACATGACTGCCACCAGGCGGGAATATTCAACGAGACGACGACGACGACGACGACGACGACGACGACGATGAAACGCGAGTAACACGATACGATCACGAGCCGCATCCGCGGCGCGCGTCGTCGCTATTATTGCATCCGCATTTGCATAGAATCCGATCCTTGCTAATTATAAATTTCATGCGGCGTAACCGTGCAAGGGTGCCTGTCGCCGAGAGGAGACGAATCACGCGGATCCCGACGCGCCTTGAATCAGGCCCCATGCAAATGATCGATCCTGGTGCATCACCAGAAGCGTCAGCTGTCTTAGCCTATTCCTAGACACGCTTCTCGCTAAAAATGGATCGACCGTCGTGGAAAACGTTTGTGGAAAGGGAGACGGGACGAAGGATCCCACGGGAGGAGAGAGAAGGAGAGAGAGAAAGGTTGCAGAAAAAGAGCTCGGCCGGAACTCGAACTCGTTCCGAATCGACGCGAGAGCGGAACCCTCGACAGAGGACGGTGTCTTAATTGCGAGCACGATCGACAATTTGCACGGGAACGGCTTAACGAACTTCTCCCTTTGTCACTCGTCCCTATCGATCGCGGTTGAATACCGTCGGCGAGTCGGTGGTAATAATTTTTTAAGAACTCTTCACCTCCCTGGCCTCCTCCATCTCCCCCGGCCGCCGTTGCATCACTGCGGTCGCGACTCGTACAAATTGCAATTTAACAGTGGCAAAGAAGGGTCTAAGGCCTAAAGAGCCGAGCGAAGGAGAGGAGAGGAGGAAAGAAAGGAAACCGGTGCTCGGTTCTTCTTGCCTTCCTCCCCCGAAGGAGGAATTCTATCGAGAGACGTAATCCCGCGGACGAAGCAGGAGGCGCGCGGTCGTTTAATAACGTAATTAGCCCGAAGGATCCTGGAATTTCTGCGCCGGATCGGGAATAAATTAATGCAATTATCCTTGATCGAGGGCGACCGCGAGTGGACGAAAGGGGTGGAGTAGTCCGACTTCCTCCTCCGTCTTCTTTTCTTTTTCCTTTTTTCTCCCTCTTCGTTCGGTCGCCTCGACGCAAGTCTACCAATAATTTTAAGTCTTTCTTTCGTGACTCATTGTCGCTTTTCGAAAGAGAGAGAGAGAGAAAGTTCGTTGGGAGTTTTAATCGACGAAAAGCGAGCCCGCGGTTTCGGTCCACGTAGCGGACGGAACGCTTATTAACATCTCATCGATTCGACTCGGCCAATTAACTTACTTTTTTTGTGCGCCGCTCGAAAGCTGCATCCTCGAACTCGTTTTTAAATGAATACTCCACGGAACCGGCCGCCCCGCGGGTGGTTTCTTTAGTATGCTAAATATCCCGCCGTACCGCCTCCGGGGAAAAACGTAAGTTCCTAAAACGCCTGACCATCGGTTAATAGTCGCGTTCTTTCTTCTCTCTCTTTTTTTTTTTCTCTTTTGCGAAATTTCTTTTCTGCTTTCTTGCTCTTTCGTTCTCCCTTTTCCCTTTTTCTCTTTTCTTTCGTTCCTCGCGGAGGGATTTAGCTTTCCGCGGCCGAGCCGCGTAGTCACGGTCAATTATTAAGTTAACGACACACGTCGACCCGTTCCCCGAATTGCTGTACGAGACTTTCATCGTAAATATTCCGCTTTGTAAGTCTGATATTATGCAAAACGATTCCCTCCTTTTTTGCGCTTGCTGCGTTGCGCGATAGACAGATATACGCTTTACGTGAATATAATCCTTTTCTTTTTCCTTTTTTCTTTTTCTTTTTTTTTAACGAATTAATACCGCTTGCCTGAAAACATTCTCTCCGCTTCGTAATTTATGTCTTTTCTATAAAAATTTCTTTGACAAACTTCCCTGTCGTGCTGTCTACGAGATTCTTGTTCAGGAATGCGAATAGTTAGCAATGAATCAAGCCCTTGCTTCCCGAAATTTCTCATTTGTTAATTTTCGTTCGTGGTAATTTTCTTTTCGTGCGAAAGAAAAATATTTCTATCGAAATTGAAATTAAAGTGACGCAGATCTTGAAAACTCCATTTGAGTGAACAATCTTTGCAAATCTTGGTAGCGACAGACTTCTTGCGAGATATTTCCTTTAATTTTCACTGAAATTAAAAAATATCAAAAATCCTTTCGGGGACGCTATCATACATTTATTTATTTATTTATTTTTTTTTTTTGAGGGAATAGAATTGTATAAAAATTAGAACGGGGGACATTCAAGATATTCTAGAGCGTATATTTCCACCCTCGTTTTTGGTCACTGATTCAATAGGACTCCAGTGATCCACCTTTCAACCGGTTAGCGACGTGATCTCGCACGAATTAACGGGCCCGCATATGAAAAACGATGCTCGCATGCACGACCGTGTGAGTCATGGAGGAAAAAAAAAAAAGGAAAAATAACGAGAAAGTCGGGGAAGGGGAAACTAGTATAATTCGTACGAAGGGGCACGTCTTCCGTTCTTCTTTGGTGGATGGGTCTGAATTCTCAGGCACGGGCGTGTGCAGCTATGCAAATGTAATAACAAGAGTCCAGGAACGTAGCTGACGTTTAGTCGTACCCCTCAGGATCTCTTATGTTTAATCTGATGCGCAGAACGATGTTTCGATGCTTGACACAGTTTACTAACTCAAAGGTGGTACTTTGTTTTTGCCTGTCTAAAGACTTTAGTTTTTAATTTATAGCAAATTAAAATATCCAATATACTAGAATTTAATTTAAAATATTTAACATGCCAGAATAATTTATTAATAATTGACATCGTGTATTGCTTTTATTCTCGTACTCAGGAAATGAAAGAATCTATTGGGTATATAAAGAATCCGTGACACCTTTCCATGATTATTAAAATACTCGTATGCTCGCAAAGACATTTCATTTTACATTCGATTATTTATATATATATGTATATATACGTACACGCGTTGCAGTTCGTAGTAATTTCAAGTGACAGAAACCAAAGTGAATGCCAGAATTCACGAAAAAAAAAACTTTAGACAAACGGATCAAATTCGGATCAAAGTGCCGTATTCACCGGGTCGTGTAATACCAAGAACGCGGCGCGGAAATTAGAGGAATCGGCACGGGCAGATGCGTCTCCGGTAGCACGTCCCTGGTAAAGAAGGAGCCCTCAAGGTGGCCGTGCAAAGGGCCCATTACGCGAACCGGCCCCGGAACAAGAAAAAACGACACATTGTGATGCGATGTATGCGCAAAGGGTCGCGCCGTGGGACTAGAACAAAGCAGCGCGATAAAAACTGGGCATGAATCCGAGGGTCCGACCGATCCGAGAGTGAG
>KQ436039.1:145390-165859 GCA_001276565.1 Melipona quadrifasciata | reverse complement strand
CCTAGAATAATTGTAGAATTATTTCCCACGGAGCCGATCCGCAGCTACCGGGAGATTTCCTACTTTCGAACAATTTTCTTAACGACGCTGTTGAATCGAGTCACTCGTAATGCATATTAAATGAGAAATTTTTCGTTGCCCGCCTCTGCCTTGTTAAGGGAAATATGCACGCGATCGCCGATCCTTCGATCGCGATTCATTCCTCGTTTGTTTCCTCTCTGTATCTTTTACCAAGATACCAAGGTACCAAGATTGAGTTGGAATATTATTTTCACTGGATTATATATCATTTTATATTTGCAAGAGGGGATTTCCACAAAGATGCAAAACTTCTTGATAATTTGATGAAAAATCGTTTATTTGCAGATAGAAAAAAAATTGGACAACCTAAACGTTGATTTGTATTTCTTAATAATATTTGGACGATTCAAGTTTAGGTAAAAATTAAATTTAAATAAAATGTGAGTAGAATCAACCCTGCACAGTTGACACAAAGTACAGTTTACAATTTTTACTCTTGTTACAACAGAACGACGTAAATTACACAAAAATGTTTCGACACATTTTTTCCGAGAGTTGATATATCTTTGTACTTGTCCCCCTTGTAAAAAAGAAAAAAAAAAAAAGTGTAGCCACCGCGTCACGAGGCTGGAAAGAGGGGATGACAGTTTTCGTCGCTGATTTTTCCCGCTCGTCGTACCGTCTACGTGTATTTACATAAAAGGGCGAGTCGTTGGAATTTTTAAATCAAATTCCTTATCGGACAAGCGCGAGGTCGTGCAAAGGAGAGATCGCGGGGGGGTGTAACTGGTACAGGATGTAGAGATGATGGCGCGGAAAAGGTGAGTCTCTATCCACGAACAGGAAGACGTAACGAGCTCGTTCCTCCTCCTCCAATTCTCCTGAAATACTCGCGACCCCCTTCTCAAGTGTCTTCTTTTCTCTTCCTCGTCTCTTCCCCTTCTTCCCACCTCCCGTTGTTTCACTCTTTTCTTTATTTTCACTCTTGTTCTTTTACTCAAAGATTCTTCTCACGTTCTTTCAAGCGACATTCTTGTGGAAAACGACAGGAAAATGCAAGCTCTACAAAGAGATGTTGTTATTAAACAAGATCTTTGGCGTAACATTTTTAATAGAATGTGAATATTTAGATTATTTAATAGGTAGGGTGTAAGAAAAATATTTTACCTCTTCGTAAGGAAAAAAGAAATTGTGGTCAGAATTGTGACTTTTCAATTATTGTCCAATTATTTTAATTGTTGGTAAAGAATGTTAGTTGCTTTTTTGTTTGCTTAGTTTGTACAAGTTTCATTAGGAATATTGAAATATGTATTAAGGGTAAGCACGTAATTATAGTGCAATATCTTGGGTGTAGGGGAAATGGCAAGAGTGTATGAGATTGAAAAGGGAGGGACAAAAAGGCAAAAGGAGGGGTTACCGAGGACATAAATCTTCGAAGCTTCCTTATCAAAGGTGCTCCGCTGGGAAATGGCGGCAATCTCGGACTTTTTTTCGTTCGAGAAATGAAGAAAAGCCGATCCCGAAGCCGATATGCCTATTACGCGGTTACATCTCATTCGACGAAATATGGATGATTGCATCAGAATTTCATAAATCTCTTCTGCTCCTTCGCTCCTGCGTAGGAAATGCCAATCTAATATTTCCCACAATCTATTACCTTCGAAATGATGACATGTTCGAGCAACTAGTTTTGCTCAATTTTACTTTAACTCGATTTAACAATATGTAATAAATATTTTGTGGATAATTGATTTACCATGTAATTGAAGCAGTGAAAGATAAATAATACGTAGAATCGTGTAATGAAAAAATTAGTTTTTCAAATATTTGACGGACACTTGCAAAAAGCAGAAATTCTCAATTCCGTAATTTTGACTGATTCGACGATAATTTCCAACATACGCAAATTACTTCACCGCACACTCCCGAAACATTCTAAACTTCTATCCACATTAACCAGCGTTCATCAACGTCCGACGATCGTCTTTGTCGCTCCAAGCAGAGAGTAACCATGATCCTGCTCCTCTATCCAGCGTTGGAGCCAGCGATGGATGCAAGCGTCGTTAAACTGGCATTAAAAGTACTCGTCGATAGAACGATCATATATTTTTCTTTTCTTCGTCCCACCCTCCCCTCTGCTTCTTCTTCCTCTTTCCAATTCGTCGGCACGACGACGACACGAACTTTCCAGTAGGCGTAACAGTCGCCGTTATATAATGTATTCGCATGCATATAGTGGCTGGTCGTTATCGTGGTAGTCGGTCGTTCCTTGAAGGGCTGTCAGGTGAGAGAGGGCCCTCGAGCGTAGGGAAATAGGAGTGCTATCGGGGTGAGAAAGGCGGGACGAGTGGGTGGGCGAAAAGGGGAGGTGGTGGCTGGAGGGACGAAGTGAGAAAACGGAGAGAACGAGAAAGAGAGAAGGAGAGAGAGAGAGGAAGGGAGAGAAAGAGGAGAGGGCTCTCGGCTTTCGCGAGTATTATCTTGTCAGCGTGGATAACGACACCTCGGCGTCGTTCTACAGCCCTCATCAATTATAAATCCCGGCTACCTCTTACTACCAATCGCGATATCCCTATCTCGGGCCCCGCAATCGCAGATCGAGACGTCTCATTATGCGTCGCTAGTCGGCCATTGCGGTTTCGTCGTGCGGCCACGCGATCAAATGGATTCGTAGAAAAATGTAGAAATCATTTTTTTTTCGTTTACGATGTAATTGAGGTACATCATGTACCGCGACAAAATGTTCGTTTGAACATGGTCCAAGATCGAAGCAACGAAGTACACAAGCGCATCGCTCGTGTAGATACTTTGGTTTTGCGATGAACAAACAGATAAACGTTAGCAACGGGCGCGCTCTTTGCGAGAAACGATGGCCAGATTATTTGGTATCCAGTTGTTGCACAAACGCGCGCAAACAATCCCGTAAATAAGCAGTAAGCGTCGTGGCATCTTCGATGCACGGACGATAAACGTAACTAATTACGAGGGCTGTTTGTAGGATTCGGTATGCGTACGTAGTCGTCACTTTCGATTTATCGTGATTGTTTGGAAAAGATTGTCAGATGAATCAGAGAATGAAATTTCTCACTTTTCGCTAGAACTAAAACTGAACTTTTGTTGAGAGTGGTACATTGAAATTTAGCGAAAATGACAAAGTCTTTGATTTTAATTATTAAATAGACGCAAGTGCTACTGGCAAAGTTTCACTGAAATGGGAGATAAAACTATTTATTTTTATTGTACCAGTTATACAAATATAATAAACAACATAATTAAATTTTTCCACAGTTGCACATAATTAAAAAATCATATCACATTACTGGCGAAATTTGTAAATTCCGCGAATTACACGAGCTAGAGTTTTTTAAACCAACTTTTCACAAAGTCCCGAAGATTCAAAAAAAAAGATGCCGAGAACAGTCGCGCAGTCGAGATGACTGCTAACGAAGTGGCAAAAGTCGTGGAATCGTCGGAGAATGTAAAGCTTTTGGACTAACGATCCCGTCATTAAGAAAGTCGAAATGAATGGGCTTTGTCGGCGCGCGTCTCAAACGCAGGACGATTTCCCTTGCTCGTCGCGAGGAATTCTTCGGCCCTTTTGGCCATTTCCCTTTTGGAAAGCGAACGAAGGTGGATAGCAGGTCCACTCTCGATGGACAAAAGATGTTCCACGTAATGAAGGGTTCTAGCCCGCCTAATAAAAAAGTCGCTGCCATCACATCCGCCTTTACCTTCTTTATTCGCTCGGTGGTTGCGATAAATACGTTCTCTTGTCGCAGGAAATGATCCCTCTCCCCGGATGTCGCCGTAGTTGTCAAGTGGATGACCTGTCCCTAATGACGCGAAAGATGTGACGCGTCCTAGATGTTGAGAATTTTCCGTCTCAGACAAAACTCTCACTGTCTGAGTCAATAGACCCTTAAATGACGTCGTTGAATTATACATACACGTAGGTGCCAGTAACAATTCATGCTAAATTACTAAAAAATATGAGCATCTAATTTTATTTTGTATCTTACACTCTGACAAAGATTAATAATAAAATTGAGTTCAGATTAGAAATTACAAGATTACGAAAACAACCGGGGATTAAACGACGATTCGAGACGCTGTGAGATCTGGTTTGACGATTTCCGCGGCTTCGTGAAATTGCAAATTTCACGGCGTGGAATCGAGCGTGCCCTCGCGGATGCGAGAAGTATCCTATACTTCCTACCTTCGAGGACGCAATTTCCGTACCACTTATGCATCCTGCATAAGGCTAGGAGATGAAAAATGAGAAGGGAAAAACCTCGCGGATTGTCAAACCTTAAAATAAATATTAAATCGCGCGTGCAACATTTTCGGAAATGGATTTATCTGGGATGGAAAGAAATACTTGCTCTTTTGTTCTGTCATGAAAAATAATTTGACATTGAAACAAATCATTGATTTGTTAAGATAAAAGGCCAAAGATCTAATTATTCGGCAATTTTCTACGTGAGAGAGTAGATGTAGAATAATTACACATTTACCGAAAGCGAAATGCCATTACGTTACGACACCGTCGTGACATAGTTGTCTGTTAAGTTGCCTAACTTTAGGAGCCAACATTATGTATATTAGATTCGGTTAACCCTTTAACGCTCACCTTGAGCTCAGGGCATTCATCAGAGAACGTCTGGTTGCTCAATTTTAGGTGCAAATGGGACGTGGCACACCGTCCTCGTTACTACCAAACTTTTTACACTCGCTCTCAGTTTCAACTAACCTAAGATACCTAACGTATTCTAACGACGTATGATTAATTTAACAAATAAAAACAAGACAAAAATATTCCGTAAAATTATAGTGGCTACTTGCAGTAACAAATAAATCACAACGAAATAAATAAGAGAAACTATTTAACATCGGTGTGATAAAATTGTTTCAACATTGAAGAAACAAATTAGTTTACTCGAACGCTTTCTCTTTGAATCTTAGGGTTGAAATCTAAGGGGTTGAAAATTCACATCTCGCGCGTAGTACCATTCGGGACCGAGCGAGTCGCTGGCTGCGAAAAAAAAAGTTACCCCTTAAGAAAGAATTCTGCCGCATCGATGCGATGGAGGGTCGAAAAGGGTGAGCTGTTTTATCGACCCCCATGTTCCTTCACGCTAGTGTCATTTACGAATTCACCACTAGATCGTTCTCACGTGCCAACAGTTTTCAAAAACTATCTCCGTTTCGGGGGTTAATTAATCTTAACGTCGTTTAATTGGAAAGGAACAATTTTTTAAACAATTAACGTGCGAAGAGTAATTATGTCATCTAGTCTAGTTATGAAGTTTTTGATATACACAAGCTTTCTATAGGGATGATTAATTAAACTTCAGCGGATCGAGTTTGTCCCCTTTGTTTGCTGCGGCAAGTTTAAGGATGTTGCGAGATCGAATCTTAATGGACCGTAAAATAAATTTTTCCGAAGACACAGAGTAACTAATGTATTCTAACTAATATATTTGGTAATTTTTCATGTCAGTGGTACGTCAAATTATCGAAAGTTGCGTTTCTTATCGTAACTCGACATTTCAATTAATCATGTTGCAAGGATAGAAAATAAGGAAAGGAAAACAAGGAATAATTTAAAATCGAAAAATTCCAAAGAACATTACAATTAAAATTTTATTTCGAAGCTTCTCCTACAAATGGTAAATCAAAGCTCACGTAGAAAATCCTGGATTCAAATCAAAATAAATCTTCTGATAAACCCATTTCCTTCAACTGGCGACGAATTTCGATTCCACTTGAATGAATTCTCAATAACGCGGACAAACACGTGCGAGGGAACGAGAAACGATACGCGTTAAGATTGCGATTGTAATTGGAACTGGCGCGTTTAAACGCGATACCTGGGGACTTTCATCGCGGATCGAGCAGATAACGCAAATTTTAGTATCCCCGAGACTTAAACGGCGGGCCCGTTTCTCGGAATGCAATATCGCGCGGATAATAACTCTTGTTTTATTCGCGGGCGCGCGTCGCTCTCCTGTTTACAACCGTTATAAAGTACGGATAGATACGCGCGTGTACGCGTGTGCCGCGAGGGGGGCTGTCCGTGTCCGTTTTCGCCGCGGATGTATCGCGGGCGCGGGCAGAAAATATCTCGAGCGTGTAATAAAGCACCCGAGAAAAATGTCGAAACTCGAAACCGGGACGAGGCACGAGCTGCATAATGTACGAGTATCATACGTCACAATCAACTGCACGCGGCGCCAAACGCTTATTTCTCGCGATGGCGCTGCCACGCTATGAAATTACACCAACTTGACTTACGTTCGGCAACGACACCCCGACGCAAGTCTAAAACTTCGCCCGGTCCCTGGCCTAGGGTAAAAATAATTTTCTCGTATATTTAATGCCGGATTTACCGTCCATCGCAGCTCGGCCCGCTGTTGGCTCGATAACGAGGATTTCCCAACCAGGGGTTAATGAGAAATGCCCGAGTCGACGACGTTTGTTCTTGCTTCGAATAGATAAATGATCGATGAACTACGAGTTTGGAGCATTCTTTATTGTTTGTACATTTCTGAGAAACGAGAATAACGTAACTTTGACGTAACGTTGGTTATAATTGATTAACATTTTAGTAGTGTGAGAAGATTATGAATTACCGAAAGCAGTAGCTACTTTTCTTTTCGAAATCTCGATATAGATTTAGATTTTTGAGAAGGAACATAGATGAATCACGTTTCATATGTTTCACGATGGAATCATTTTAAAATTCAAATGTAGATTAATAAATGATACATATTTTCGAATGTCGGAACAATTTATTTCAGCAATAATTCTGAATGATCAGTGAAAATAATAAGATTACTTACCATTACGAACAATCAACTATAGAATCATCTTTCTAAACTCTCATTTATTACCAAAAATACAATTATTTTCGAATACTCAAACAAATCACCACCGGCAAGTTCTTCTTAAAAATCTACGCGGCAAATCTCTCTATCCAAATCCAGCATAATCTCAATCCAAATCCTCAAACGATCTCTGAAAACGTATACTCGCAAACGTGCGTTTATTGTCTAATAGTCAGATCTCGCGTGTTAGAAAAGCGAAACAACGTGTCGGCGGTTGAAGCGTCCGATAATCGTCAGGCTGGCTAGTATCTGTCGAATCGATCGAAAAATGTGATACCATATGCTAATAACTCACGCATGGCTCGTCGTGGTGAAAAGGAGACGTAGGAAAAACGGGGTAAGAAATCGGGGTAGCGGCGGTTGGACTAACCGCACGCGGGCCGAGCGTATTATGCTCGCGAGAACGAGAGCATAAAGGACGCTGGGATTCCTCATTGTGGCCGCGATTTTCACGTCGTTGAAGGGACAGAGAGAAACAGAGAGAGAGAGAGAGAGAGAGAGAGAAAGCATCCCGTGTGAGGTCAGGCCAGAGGCTTTTAAACGGTCCGTGGAGCGAGACAGAAGCCGGATAGGGTTGCCTGTACGGATGAGCGCGAGAAGGGCGCCACAAACGCGATATGTACCTGCGATGCTGCTGTCCGATCGAATCAACAGCCGGCTCGTTTCACCAGATATTCGATGTACAAAAGCAAACTCCGCGGCCAGGGAAGCTCGAACAACGAGCCACGAGCCGCAAAGTCGTGCCCCGGCTCTCCGGATCGGTTTTCCTGTTTACCTTGGCATCTGTGTACGCGACCCACGTTAAGCGCCAACAATATCCACGGAATTTATTCGAAGGAGAGAATGTTCTAAGCGACGTACTTGCAGACGCCTCCTCTTCTTTATTCGGCGGAGTGTGCCAGGTGCAGAGCGCGAGGTTCGAGGTGCGAGGTTCGAGAGATCTACAAGTGGTCCTTCGGCGCGAGATTAGATTTATCGAAAATTAGATTTATTAGATCAGTTCGAGGGGATGACGCGAGTGAAAAATGCAAGGTTTAAACATTGTTACTAGTTTGCTACTAGCTTGAGAAATTGAACCGTCACTTGAAAGTAAGATCGTCAACATCTTGTCTGAGATGTACACTGAGGATAGAATAAAATTATATTATGTATCTGCGACTTTTAATTGTTTGTAACGAGGACGAAATATTGAGGAGTTGCTCTACCATTGTGTCTATATAAATTACAAAATTCATAAAACGTTTATATGCGATAAAAATTTAAGAAAGAAATCGTGACAAATGACACCATCGACGTGCGCGTGTCATTCGACAACCTGTTAAAATCAGAAAGCTTGCTAAAAAGAAAAAACAAGAAGAAAAAAAAAAAAAGAAAAGAAAAGAAAAAACACACAGTTAAAAGTGAAAACGACAGAAAGTTCGAGTTTTCGAAAACACATATTTCATACCTACCGTGAAAGCAGTATTTTGACGACGATCGCGCGATGAAAAAAAGGAAAAAAGAAGTTGGATTCATCGGTAAAACAAGCGGCGAACAAACAGGGTCAGTGGAATAGGAATGGCCACTGGCTTCGAGTTACGAGTTCGTCGATTGATCGACATCGGCCCGAAACCCATCAATTGGTCGAATTCGTCCCCCTTCCAGCGAGCGGGGGGGGGGGGGGGGGGGGGTGGACGCATTTCGATTTCCACCCCCCTGCGTGCGAGGGTGCGTTTGTCATCAAACGGCTCGGCCATGCTTGAAATTTCGTGCGATACAGCCGTGGAATATCGATATTCCCTGCCAGCGTTCCCGGATTCCTCAAGGACGACATCAAAGAACGTTATTCGCGACGGATTACATTCACCGGCGGAACATGCACGCGTTACTTCGCTATCTTCCTGATAAAACTCGAAACTCTGCGATCTTGCCGTTCGTACAACCGAAACGCTCCCGATTTTCCGGTCCCGTATTAACAATTGGCCAGTAAAGGTGTTATTGGCACGGTCAATGGTCAGAGTTTTATCAAGGTATTACTAAATCAGGTGCTATGGCCATCTTTCTGATAAACCTCTGCGATCTTACCGCTCGTAGAACCGAAACGGATGTGCGACTGGTTCTCGATTTTCCGGTCTCCGTTTCAACTGGTTCGAGATGAAAACAATTGGCCAGTAAAAATATTATTGCTTCACGATCAGAGTTTTATCAAGACACTACTAAATGAGGTGCTGTTTAAATAATAATTTAGTACACTCGAGTATTATTAATTAGCATGTAAATGTTGCGACAAGTAGATGCAATAACGTGCAAATATATTTTGTACGGTGTATTTTGAACGCTCATAGAAAATTTCTATTTTATTTGGAAATTTCATTAGCAACGAGTCAAGATCATTACATTCGTTTATATTATTGACATCGTTATTATACTGATAAATGTGGTTTCATGGAATATTAAGATTTATTAATACAACATACTTGAATACTAAATATTTTGTGATTTCTACACACATATACATGTGTTTAGGTTCGTTTGAAACTTGAAACAACATAATCATGATGGTCGAATCTCGCAACAGTGCTAACGAAATTTCAAAATATAGGTGCGTAACGTATTTACAAAACAAGCGTTCAAATAATAAATTGACAAACGTGTATGAATTGACAAACGATCATTTCCCCACGTATCTTGGGGGAGAGATTAAACAACGATCTACGGGTACTTCATTCTCAATCACACTCTGCCAATTTTCCCAATCCACGATCGGCAATCGATCTGTCATTCGGCGCAAAGGAACGACGTCCAATCCCCGGCATCGTGGACAAGATCGACCTAGGCAATTTCGATCCTTCCAATAGAGAAAGACTTAAGAGTACAAAATCGAAAGCGTCTCGTTGTTCCTTCCGCTACGCGGCGGGAAAAGAGAGACTTCCGTGAAATTGGCCCCGACGTCACCACGAGAGAAGATAATACCGAGAGCTCGGCCAGCTCTTTCTTCTCTCTACGAGAGGATGGCTCTTCCGCTCGCGCGAGAGAATCTATGCTGGCATAGCGCATCGTGATTCTGGTTTTTCGAGAGAATCCCAGCAGTGTGTGCCATCCTCCCTCCCTCTCTCTCTCTCTCTCTCTCTCTCTCTCTTTTTTTTTCTCACCGTCGAAGAAATAAATCTTCGGCCCGGGGCTCTACATCACCGGTTGGCAAGCAATTTGGGCCCCGACGATAACTCATACATGCATCGATAGTACCTGTTCCCCTCTTTTTCTCGCGTATCTATGCCGCTCGCGCGAGTAGTGTGCGACGTTCCCGCGCCTGTATACGCATAATATATTATGTATGTAGGTACATAAGCCGAGGAAACCGACGGAGAAGACGCACGATGATTCGATGGCCGTGGCGCGATCTCTCTCTCTCTCTCTCTCTCTCTCTCTCTCGAGCCGGGCGGAAACGGGATAAGAGCATGGAGATACGGCGAGGATCGACGAGGAAACGAGACGGGCGATGGCAACAAGGGAGGGTACGAGCCGATGGAGGGAAAGATCACTGCCAATTTTTACGCGGGTCTCGATTTTGAATCGCGTCCAATCGATTAGCGGCGAACGACGATCAGTTTTTGGCTGCCGAAGGCGAACGCGCGTCGCCGCTTGCGAACGTTATTATTTTTCGTTATTATTTTTCCGCGGTTAGGAATATATAGTAGTTGGTCGAATGTAGGACAGTTGCCCTAATCACTCTTTCGACGATTTTGTCACTCGTGCTTGAGACACGTATGCGATTCTTCTTCTTGCGGTTTTTCTTGCTGTTTCATCGAAACCTAAAATTGTTTCGTGACTTGTGGGTGTTTGTTGGTTGTTCGTTTTCTATGGAACTGAAATTTGGTTTCTTAACTACAGAAAGTACTTTTCTATTAATATTAGAAAACGGAACTCTTACGGAAGTATTTACAGCGTTAAATTAATGTTACATAAAATCGTGGGTAAAATCTCGTTTCCACAGCGAACCGGAGAATATCGGAGTCGTTCTTCGTTCAATACGCTCTCAACATCCGCAAGCGCATTTCCGGATATGGTTTGTACGTTACGTAAGCGTATCGCCCGGTTTCTTATGTAAGTTCTGACGGTACATAGGTAGGTTTCGTACGTCTTTGCATATAATTAGAAGAGCATTGAATCGCACCCCCTCCCTTCCACTCCCTCCCCCCCATCCCATTGGACGTCTTTTCACTATAAAAAAGCAGGATGGGATCACGGAGGTAGCTCTGCTTCTCATCCGAGTCACGGGGACTTCCACTCTTTCTCTCTCCCTCTCTTTCTTTTCCTCTCTTCTATTTTTTCTTTTTAGCCGTCACAAAGAAGAGGTCTCCTTCGTTCGATTAAAAAAAGGGTTGAACGTTCCTTTTCTAACTGGCAGGTACACGCGTGTGACGTGTTCCAGAGCATATGCATATTACCTGACAATGAACCATCCGGAAGAGGGCAACCGAATTAGGCCAGTGCCGTACGAAACCGGCTCTCGGTCCAAGAAAGTAAAATAATCAGAGCACGACGTGTTCTCTTTTCACCGTCGATTTGAGGCTCCTGTAAAATTGTTTGCTTACCCCGGCGGTCTACGTTAAAAAACTTTCTTGCACTCTTTGCAAGAATAACGAATCTTAGAATTTACTTCGAGCAAACTGGATCTAGGTTAGACTTTCGAATTACCTGAAACGATACTATGATATTTGTTAATCTTTCAGTTGCGTTTGTTGAATGGAAGGTTGTTTAGGGGATACGTTTAATGGCGAAATCTCTCAATAATTCGATTCGCGCACAAAGGAAAAGAAAGAGTAAAATAAGAAATCAAATATGCCATCAAAATTAAAGCTCGGTTCACACACTTTGTTCCACGACGTTAAAATTACGCAAAACGTCATAATTTTACGTCGCTTCTAACACTGGCATTCTTACACCGTATCGAGTCGGAGATTAAAGATTCCCCGAAAAAATTCCCATTTGCCCCCTAAGGGTGGCGGCCTGTGTCGCAAGAAAGAGACGAGGGAAATCAAAGTTACGGCCCTGACGGAGCAACCCTTTCCTTTTTGGGGCCCGTCCGCTTCCTTGAAAATCATCGGTATAAATTATGCATGCAGGTAGTCGGTATTGTGCGGCCGCTCACCTCAGCGGGGCCCGATGATAAATTATTGCACATTGAGAATTTCGGAGCTAACGAGGGTACCAAAATTTGAATATCGTTCCTCGTGCTTTTCACATTCTCACGTAGCTCTCTCTCTCTCTCTCTCTCTCTCTCTCTCTCTCTCTCTCTCTCTCTCTTTCTTTTTCGCAGCCCCTCGCGCGTCTTTGCGCTCGTTCCTCTCTCGCACTCTAGCGCGCAGCCATTCTGCCGGTCTACCTGAGGTCACGCGGGCACAATGACACTCTGATTTGATTTATCGAACGATTTTTCTCGTACGCGAGAACTTGCATCTATCGGGCGACTTTCTTTCCGGCTCCAGGAAACTTGTATCCAACGTCGCGACGAGACGAGACGAGACGGTTTCGATGTCGAAAGTGGGACAAATTGACGGGGCTGTTCATAGGGGGCCTTAACCCTTGAGAATATGCAGCGAGTGACGAAGAAATCGTAGAAAGTGTTAAAGTAAGATTTCGGAGCTATATAGAAGATATATAGATGTTTCGGTAAGAAGGATAACGGAAAAAACAAGTATCAAATGATACAAAGTGCGTGTAATAATTCTGAACACCCGATATCGCGAGTCTTTTTAAAAGACTTTGCAATCAAATCTTGAATTCTCAATGTCGCGAGTCAAAAATTGCGTACAATACCAGATAATTTTCCAACCGAATTATGAAAATTTACGAGTCGATGAAACAATTTACACAATACCAGATAATTTTCCAACCGAATTATGAAAATTTACGAGTCACTGAAACAATTTTTTTAAAATTACGTGATCAGAACGTGGCGTTCGCGAGTAGAAGGGTCAGTGAACCAAACCGAACCGCCCATTGGTAGAAAACTACACCCTTGTAAACAATCGAGGGCCGGCTCGGAGGGGTGGGTAGACATGATGGCCGCCAATTCGGACCCAGTGCCCCTATCACGAGTGAAAAAAATAATGAGCTTCCTCCTTTGATCCCGCCATTCGAAATTTTCGATCGGCATGGGGCCACTGGAACGCCGACTGGTTAGAAAGAGACGTTCAGACGGCGTGATACAGAGGAACGAGAAACGAGACTGTAGGCTTCGAGAGGAAAGGAGACGGTTTGTTAGAGAGAAGAGAAAGAGAGCGGAAGAGGAAGAACCCCACGCGAGTGATTTGCATACGCGGCCAGCCGGCTGCACGATGTGAGTCAGTTTTATCGACGAGGGGTTAAGTCGAGTCGTCTCTCTGCTTTAATGAAGTGCCGTTTCAACGACCAATTTTTCTTTTTTTGCCGTACAGTTTTTTTCTTCGCTGTATGGGGTTTGTAAAAAAAAAAAAAAGGAATCCTTTGTGGTGAATACGAGGGATGTTCCTCAGTTGGGATGGTGCGAGTTTGAAGTTGTCGTGTCACGCAGTTGATCGGTGACGTAGTTGAAACGACGTACACGACGGAGAAACGAAATATTTTTTTTTTTTTATAAACCTGAGAGAAAATAATGTAACAGTTTGAAAAATTAATTGTACACGGCGTATCGAAATTATTCCAAAGCGAGTTGGAGATCAGAAAGTGATAAGAAAGAGAGAAGAACCGTCTTCGTCAATTCCTCTTTATTTCTGACACTTGAAAGGTATCAATTCGTCTTTCCGTTGCAATGAAACGATGACATGTACTGTACAATGAATACGGTTTGTCGAGTCAGCAGTCGCGGTTTTGCATTTTGCAAGATTAAATTCCGAAAAGCAGTCACAGCAATAAAAATCGAAGTACAAATGATCATCTTGCTAACGATAATCAATAAATTCTTAGCTTTCCATTCACTAGTTCTTGCCTCCGTCACCAAAATTGGGTCACCGTCGTTCGAAAGAACGAGTATGCGTTTATTCCTCGCAAATTATTGATCGTTGAAAACAACCGTCCTGTCTCACAAATACGTCGAAGAAAATGGGCCACAAATATCGCTCGTTCCTCTCTACTCGTTGTCAGTTAAACTCGGTCTCGCCTACGTTCAACGAAAAGTCAGTCTTCGATAATTCTCCACGGGAAAAACTATGCGAAACGACTCATCAACGGGCCAACTACACTTCACCATTCGTGTTTCGAGATGCGTCACGAGTGCAAGTACGATACGACTCGGAACGTTTCCCTTTCGGCCGGAGAATGCTCGGCGCGAGATCGCGAGTGGCACGAAAGCACTTAGCGGCGTTTTATTAATTACTGGTACGAGTTAAACGAAGGAGAATCTAGCTTGGATGGAGGCGAGAAGCAGCAGCCATCTTGACGCCTGCGTATAGAGGCGTCGCGACGCTCTCTCTTGGGGCGTCGTGTCACGGGGACGGAAAGGGGATGTGCTCTGCGCGGAGAGGCCGATTCTCGGAAAAAGTATTGACTGATAAAAAAGAAAAAAAAAAAAGGAAACAAACGTGACAAGTGTGGTCACGCAGATTTTGATTGTCGATTTTTTTGAAAGATATCTCACTTTCGCGTTTTACAGAGCTGTCCCTTTGTATTTTCGAATTTCCACTCGCGCGTCTAAAATTACAAAATTTTCCCCAATCGTTACAAATGACGCTCGACACGACGTTATTTTCAAATTTGCTCGAAACAGAGGGATAAACATTTTACCGTGTCTCGATGTTTGAAAACTTTACGAGAGATTCAAGTTGAAACGTAAATTGAAACGTACCGCGAAGGATCACGTTTTTTTTTTCGAGAAGGAAGAAACGACCAAAAATTGAACGTCGTCATTCGGCGATTCGCGCGTTTCAGTTTGTCAGAGTAGCACGGCAATCGTCGAATGCGGGAACGCAGCAGGAAGCGTTCGGCGAGGTTTACGTAGCCGAATAACAAGAGAGAACGATGGAATCGCGAAAACAAGAATATCTTTCCGTAGAATTTGATTGGGCCGTCGAAAGGCTTCCACATTTTCTCGAATATATTCGCGCGCACATGTAAATATTGCATTACACGAGCCGTGTGCGAATGTACGCGTGTATATATTCGTCTACGAGTAGATATATCGTATATATAGGCAGAGATGGGACGCAGACGCCGGCGTCGCGACGTTCGACGGTACAGTTCCCGTCGGACGGTCCTTCGAGATGGTAGGATTCGGTCCCGGATCCACTCTCAGTCCTTTCTACGCCTTCGTCCTGATACATCGTCCTTCCCTCTTGCCCCCTTCTCTCGTTGAGACTCGAGGCGACCGGCACACGAGGCTGTGAACGATATACCATTCAGTGCCTGTTTACACACGCGGCGGACACACGAAATGATTCATTTCCGTTTCAATTAACTCACGGTTTCTTCAACATCTCCGATTTGTCACCCTCTAAGAAACCGACAGTGAAGTGACTTCTCGTTCTCTCTCTATGTTTTCTTTTTTTTTTTGCAAATACGCTTGAAAACATCCTCCAGTAGACGAACCTTCGCTCGACACTCGTGAAATCTCAATTTTGTTCGATCTCCAAATATCGTATACATCGCAATACCTGGAATTCGACGGCAGCGTAAATATTCAGAAACGATGTTTTCTTATTTCACGTGTCGCTTTTATCTACGGCAAGGCCAACGGTGATACGCCGGGGTATTGCGCGCAAATATTTACATTTGTAGACCGAGCAAAGACGCGGTGGTCGTCGAACGCGAGCGAGCGACGCTTTTGTTCTCGCCACGTTCTCGGCTCACTGCGAGCACCTCCGCGGGGAAGGCAACAGCTGATTGTTTCCGTCTCACGGTACGTCGGCCATCCCTCGCCTCGAATTAATTACGTCACCGCCGTCGCCGCCGCCACCGCCGCCGCCACCACCTCTCCGCGAGCAACCCTCCCGGCGTTCTTAATCATCCTCCCTTCCTTCCTTCCCGTCGCCCATTCATTTTCACTTTCTCTTTCAGCTGCGTCGCACAGCGCACTTTCGCCGCTGTTCACCCGCTTTCCGACGGTGTTTCAAACATCCACGCGATCGCACGTTCGTTGTTCACGACAACGTGTTTGCGACACGAGAGATGGCGAGAGAACGAACATCGACGGGGGATTCTTCACGAGCGAGGGGGTGAGTGTTTGAAAATTTCTCTCTTTCACATCGTTTGCCTGGATTTTGTCCGTCTTTCTTTACTGTAACATCTGAAGTTTGATTTAAGTCAATTTCATTGTAGCCCAAGTCCAAGTGTCCAAACAGTAACTCGTTATTCGAATATCTAAATTTCGATTCGCTTGTTGCAATAACGATAATTAAAGTTCAATCATCCAACCGGCTGAACAGTTATTCGATTGTCATTGTCACTCGATTGTAACAGCGAAATTTCGGTCGACTCCATTTGTCGCAGCACCGAGAATCTGATCGTCTGAGCGTCTGAGCAGACAAGATTGCGCGAAAACGATGTTAAAATTGATATAATTCAGTGGATATCGGTCTTTCGCTACTGGCGACTGGTATTGGAATATTTACGATGTTTGTGAAATGCAGGCAAAACGGTTATACTTTTTTTTCTTTGCGCGAGTAATAAATACGATTTTCTCGACGAGGGGGGATGAGGGGGGTGGGTGGGGGCGGAGCGAACGACCGGGTACAGAAATTGATAAACGCATTATGGCTGAGTTGAAGCGGAAACGGAATCTTTAATTTAGAAACTGGAATATTCTCGGCGGGGAATATCCCGAGGACGTTCGCGGTTGTGATCTAAAGTAGATCATTCACTTTGCCAGTCACTTTCTTAGTTCCCTTTTATCCGATTTTAACCACACTGACTCTACGAATTCTCTCTCGTATCAAATATCCGAATGAAGTTTCAACGAATTGCGTGTAAAAGAGGAATATTTAAAAATACCGAGTTAGTAAGGATTTTTCTAAGAGCCACTTGCTTTCGATCGATCGGTACGATTGATCACTCGGAATCGGTAAAGTCTAATTGCCTTCAATTGGTTGCCACGAATACTCTCACGACCAAGAGACCAACGATTTTCATTTCTTTCCTGTCGTGTAGATTCTCGATTACTCTGTGACCTCTCACTTTCGATATCACTTTCGGTGCTTCTGCATCGAGATTTCGTGTTAAACTGACACGTTTCCAATGACAGGAATCCGCGAGGCCGTTTCGTCGGCTGTCGACGGGGACAGAGGGTGGGGAGGAAGACACCGGTTGCACTCATCAAACCCCCTCTCTCACTACCCTCTTTAACCCTTTAACCCCCTCTACGTCCCCATTGTACTTTCTGCATGTGTAATTACGCTCGTCGTGCGAGCGGCGACAGGGAAGTAGGCCATCTACCGCGTTGTCACTACGACAGGCCAAGTTCCTCCAGTTCTTCGATTCTCCTTCTTTCATTTTTCTCGCCAAGGCTTTCGCTCTGCCTTTGATTATTTTATCATCGATTATTGTAGACTCTTCCAAGCGTCAAAAACTTGAATTCAACGTTTTAAATTTAATTGTATAAAATTTATAATGGAAAATGGAATAATTTAATTTTATCACGAGCAAGCAGCAATTTCAGGAATGAAATTTCGAAACGTTCTATTTTTAATTTTCGTTACAAACTATACGTATTAATGTAAAAGTTAAATTTAATATTAATCACGAATCAAAGACAAGGTAATTTAATCAAAATTATTACGTATCCCGCGGAATATTCGCGCGACAGCTTTGAACAAGAATTAAGGTAAAAATTCAAATTCGTTTCGAACGTACGGTTCTCGTCTCCGTATATAAATACCGCGATTTCACGATCGCTAATCAAACACAAAGTAGGAATTTAATCTTATCAGGGATTAAACCTCTCCCTCCCCGAATTCCCGGCACGGTAGCCACGAAGGAGAGGATTAAGATGAAATATAGCTCCTTCGTTTCGAATCATGCCACGCGCTTTTTTCTTCCACGGTGTTAGGTATACGCGGTGCTCGCCTCTCCGACACTCGACCCTTTTTTTCTTTGCAGAAGGCGGGCGGGATTCACCCTGCGGGGCACCCCGTTGTCGTACCCCTTTGTACACCCGTTCGAATAATGAATTATATTTTTCTTTTCCATCGAAGCATAGATTATAATATTTTTTACTATCTATAAAAAGCAAACGGGAGAGCAAAGAGCCGTTGGTGCTGGTCGGTTCGGTGCACCCTGCTCTCTCTCTCTCTCTCACCCCGTGCCTCTCCTCGTGTTTCACCCTGTTGTCGCGAGCGAGACAGTCGATGGGAAAAAGGGTTAAAAGGGGGAGGGTATGGCACATAAATAATCAGAGCGACTCTTCCTCTACCTGGCTCGGGCTTTGCATACACGTTGCTAACTAACTAACCAGCCTGCCGGCGCGGCGAACAGACAGACAGCCAGCCAAGCAGCCAGAAGAGACACGCAGGCCCGCGACATATGCAGTGGGTTGACCCTATCTGTGTTTAATGACCCGCTGATATGCCGGTTTTTTTTTCCCTGACGCTTTCTCCACTCTTCTTCTCTCTCTCTCTCTCTCTCTCTCTCTCTCTTTTCACTTTTTTGTTTTCGTCCTTTGTGCCTCCCTTTGTTCGCCGTGTTTCACGCCGTGTTGTGGCTGAAGCGTGCAGTATTTCGGATATTTCGTGTTATATATTTTGAAACATTGCTTCTCTCTCTCTCTCTCTCTCTCTCTCTCTCTCCCGTTTAATTTGTATTTTAGACCTTTTGTAGTGAATGTTGTTCAGTAAGTAACGCGAGAATGTCAAAATTTGTAATAAATTGGACTTTCAGAAAAGAGTCTTTGACAGCACGAAGTTGTCTACTTGCTCGTCGATTATTTAAGTAGAGAAACATATTGCACACTTCCTATGTGTTAAATTGAACCATCGATGAGCACTCCAATTATTACCAAACACTCAAATAGTCCAAATACGCGATTCGTTAGACACAACCGCAAATTTACTCAGACAATTTTGGCACGAACCACATCAGCGTCGATCGATTGCAAAAGATTCACTGTGATAAAAACCTCAAAACTCATGCACGCACACTTTGACTCGAACGCGTTAAATCGTCGAATAACAGGGCTCGAAGCCGATCGTCACTTTGTCCGGCTCGTTTGGCGATCGAAGGAAAGGTTCGATGGCGACGAAACCGAAGCGCTGCCCGGTATTAGAACGTAAAAGGAGGATAGAAGGTGAAATCTTTTTGGTAAACGGCATTCTGGCTTGTATCCCGTTTCACACATGGTGCCGCGAACCCCTTTTGCCGGGGTATTCTCCGTCTGTGGCAGGTCGGAGCAATGTTTTAGATCTTATCCCCGAAATTATACGTCTGTCTGGCTGTCTGCTCCTACTCCAACCCTCAGGACGTTGGCACGCGGTATCAAACGCTAATCGCATGCCACGGCCCTCCTCCTTCCTTCCTTCCTTCCTTCCTTCCTTCCTTCCTTCCTTCCTTCCTTCCTTCCTTTCTTTCTTCTCCTCCCACCTCCTGCCTTTCTCTTTATTCTTTCATCCTTTTCTTCCCGTCGGGCTTGCTTTACGCCCTCCCTTGCCTTTCGTTCTCTATCCCGCAGGATAACAGAACGACACACCGTCTGCCTCGCGTCTTTCGCGCTTGAGAGAAAACCTGGACGCGAAGCCGGGGCTCTTCTTCGAGGGATTTCGAACATCAGGAATTCGTTCTCGATGCGCACGGTTCCCTCCGCGTCGTTGCTTTCTTTATGAGTTTCGTCGCACTTTCGCGAGAGGAATTGCTTTTGGGTCGCGTTGCGCTCTTTCGAAAAGGAGATTTCAAAGGTGGCCGATTTCCAAAACGATGGGCGTGTAATTTTCCGAAATTTGTTTTCAGGTGTTGGACGTAAGTTTGTAAATTGTACAATTAGCTTTTTTTTGAGGAATGTTCTTCTTCTTCTTTAACGGTAGAATCATCAGACATTCGTGTAACGTGCTTGAACGTACTGCAAATTGGAACAAAGAGTTTCAAGTTTATAGTTTTTCATGAATATTAATGTTCGAAACTTATAAAATTAATCACAATACACTTGAATTGATCAATTAGAAACAGCATCAAAAGAATAAATCAAGTCAGTTTCATTTTGTACTGGAACATCTGCTGTTTCATCTGAGCGATAATTGGAACGTTCTTCACGATTGTAAAAGAAATGGCGAATACCATTGAATACCTATTTAAATCTTGCGGTCTCGTTCGTTATTCTGAATTTACCTCCGGACGAATTTAAACTTCGCTCGAGGGAGTGAAATTTCAACGGTGCATTACGCTAAACGCATTAAAGTCGCAGTCTCGCCAGGTCGGTTGCACTTTCATTCAGTAATTCCACGTTAACTCGTAGCAGCGGAGCGCTATGCAGATTAGTTAGGAGAGGAAACGAGGAGCGCAAGCGCGATCATCGCGCAGGACTCACCCCTAACTTCTCGTCCTGCGTTATTATGCAACAAGTTGCTTTACTCATTCTCTCTTTCTCTCTTTCTCTCTCGCTCTGTTTCTCTGTCTCTCTGGTTTC
>KQ436039.1:51012-66548 GCA_001276565.1 Melipona quadrifasciata | reverse complement strand
AGGGCGGCGAAAGTCCGACTTAATGCACCATGGGTTTCGTTTAATTGTTATTTACGCGAAACGATCACGCTATCCTCGGGATCCAGAAAGGTGGCAGCGGCGCGGAACGAGTGAAACGAAGAGAGACAGAGAGACAGAGAGACAGACAGACAGACAGACAGACGGACTGTAGCGCTAATGAGAAGGAGAAGAGAGAAAAAGGGGGAAACTCTCGGCTGATTTACCGAACTAATTCGCGACAATTATCAGGTGGAAGACATAGTAGCGCGGATCACGCGCATCTGTAAATCTCTCGAATGCCACTCGCGGCATTTTCATTCGCGATCGTACGCACGCACACGGAGAAAGTACGTTTTCGTGCGTACGTGTGACGGGAAACCAGGCGTACGTGGATTTTTTATTTTTTTTTACTTTTTTCCTCTTACGACGGGGGTTAGTTACGAGAAGAAATTACATCGACGCGCGTGTGCCCGATAGGTCGGGTCTTTTTACCAGAACATTACGCTTTTCAGCTGTTTCCGCGTTTCTTCGCGTTTGTATGCAGTAATGGTTGTTATTTATTACCTATGGCAAATAGAGAGTTGCTCGTGTGTGAGAGAAGACGACGAACGAAAAATATGAGAATTTATAATTTTTAAATTTCGCGATATTTAACGATTGTTGTACGAACGTGGTAGTCATTTAGGCCTGAATAATGTAAATAAATATTAAAATTATATATACGAATGAGAGATAGACGCACTTTGAGTGAAACAGTCTTCCTCGTACATTTTTCTAAGAAAAAAGATTTATTATAATATGTACAATATATAATAAATTATTATAATAATCTATTAATAGATAATTATGTAATTTCGATCTTTAGACAAAATTCCCAAAAAGATGTAATATTTGGTCGAAGGACTGATTCGAGGTCTTAACGTGCTCCAAATTTTCGAGCGGAAGTGTACACCTCGTAGAAAATTCGAAAATTCCCAAGAAGAATATTGGGAGGGGAACGAAGAGAACAACAGTCGTTGGGTGCGACAATTTCGAGCGTCTGCACCTTACGCTTTTTCCCGGCTTGTCGCCGTGTCAGACGGAATGCCGGAAGTTTCGATGCCGGCTATTCCGCCGGCGCAAGAGCCACGACAACACCGTGCAATCCGCCGTGCAATAAAATCGGCGACAAGCAGTGAATTCGTGACACGACGCCCATAAAGAGATTTATGCGCACGTTCGAGAGGAACGAGTAGTCGGCCAGGTCGTCGGCTGCGCGGCTACGACCGCACGAGCAAGAAGAGGACGCGATACGCGAACGATAACGACAGCCAGGTCTCTCTCGGTGCCGTGACATCTCGTAGAATCTCGCAGAAATTTCTATAAACAAAGTGTAGCGACCCTACGATTCCTCGACTACGAGTTTCGAACACTGACTAGCACAAGCCGCGAGTGGCTGCGCGCCTAGCGTCGAGGTCCTACCGATCTCTGACGTTAAGCAAAGCAAAGTGCGGAACACCGCTAGGATGGGTGGTGTGACGGTCCAGCCTAGCGGGTAGTTATAACAACAAAAGCGTCTGGGGTAAGGAGTCGCTGCCATCAGCCCCACTGATGAGTCTTAGGCAGTGACTCCGAGACGAAACGCATTGCCTTTCCTCTCACACCACTCCTCTCTCCTTCCCAATTGCATCCAGGGTCTTTAAATACTTTACAGCACCAAGCAAACGGATACGGACGATAATCACGAGTCTGATAATGTTTGAGCTAACTTAGCTACCGATCACGATCGCGATGCCCGCGATATTGCTGGAATATTGATTTTATCTCGATTGAAAGTCGCTCGTTTCGTTTGGAACGATTAACAGGAGTAATGTACAAGTCGAGTGTGGCTGCCATGGCGAAATATTGTTACGACGTTTTTACGGCTTCCAGAAGCATCCCCGAGGAATATTGTTCGTGGTAAGTGACGTTGGATATGGTTCGCGGTTGGAAGAGCGCGCAGGGTTGCACCGTTTTGCGCCGAGGTGTTGAAGGAATTACGACGTAGGTTGGTGAGGTTTCTTTAACTTACGGGAGGCAGTTGTTTCATTCGTATCGTTGATACATTCTGCCGCTTCTCTCGAGTACACAGATAACATTTTATTTTATTTGGCACAGTTGCAATTTCGGTTGATTGTGATTTCAAAGAAAAAAGAATGACTTTGCCCAGCGAGAAAAGTGTCAAATTCACAAAAGTAAAGTCGTTTACTTCTCCGTTTACAAACATTACAAACGAAAATTTTAATTAGAAAACTAAAATATCTGACATCATTTATTTATACAATGCAAATTAAGAATTCCTGATTTTTCGCGTCAATTTCACAACAACTCGCAATATGAAATCACCTGTTATTTGAAACAAACTCGAACGAAGAAATTCAATCAAATTCGACCGCAGACCTAACCGGAGCCGCTGTTGTGCGCTCCATATTGGAGATACAAGCAACAGCAACAGAGGAAACAAACGCGAGAGAGCTACTGATATATCGCGCGGTATCGAGAGTAACAGAGGAACGACATTCACGTTTCGAAAATGAAAGAATCTCGATGGCTTTTTTCCTGCTTTTGTTCCGCGCATCGATTCCCGTCGAGCATTCGTGTCTCGACAACTATTTTACAAACCACCAGTGTTGAAACGCTGCTGCTGTGCTCCATACTCTCTGTGCAGATGTGTAAGTACGTGTGTAAGATCTGGTATCAAGAGGGATGACAAGAGAGAGAGAGACAGAGGAAGAGAGAGGAAAAGGGACTGATGCAGCGTGCTCGAAGAATCAGAAAAGCCAAAGATCCCGAAGAGACAGGCACAAAGGGCAGACACGGCAAAGAAATTGCATCGCACGCTAAATCTCGGACGTCGATGCAACCGCCTAATCAATCTTCAATCGGCACGATTGATTCTCTCCCCTTTCAACCGGCGACTACTCGGTCTCGACGACCTCCAAGCATCTTCAAGTCTCCCGGAAACTGCACCTCTCTCTCTCTCTTTCTCTCTCTTTGCTTTTAATGCACGCGCGTGTAATGCTCGTCGACAATGACGGAAAGCAGCGCGAGTGTAAAGATAAATTCTTTTCTTTTTTTTTTTTAGCGAAGACTCGTCCCATAGTTTGTACAAGTCCGATGTACTTTGAGAGATTTGGTTTTGATCAGCTTTTTAAAAGTTTTATATTCTCGGAAGAATTGCGATTTGAAGGCGGTTTATAGATAGATTTTTTTGAAACTTTTATATTCTTGGTAGGATTCGAATTTCAAGACGATTATAATATATATAATAGTGTATATACAAAATTTGGTAAATATATATGCAAAAGTTAATATTCAGAGAGATAATTGAGTGGCAATGCTACTCAGAGCAACTGTATGAAATCGAGCAATCGACGGAAGGTTTAATCCCAAACGGTCCAACAAAATCGTTCGAGGATAATAAATTGAAATTTCACGCGATTCAGTCACTATCGATATATCCTACAAAAAACTGTACGACTTGTACCCCTGAGTACGATTCGTCTTATTGAAAGACCCAGAAGCAACTGTTCTGACTAGGAAATGAAGACGACATTTGAATCGATAGAAAACAAATTACAAGCGCGATTGCTCAGTACCAGACAACGCCACTCCTACTCGAGGTCTACCACACGCCTCCTCGCGAATCACGTGACCAAATCGACCAATCGCTAATTTTCGTTGCATCAGCGTTGCACCTGAAGAGGCCCGACTTTCTGGGTTACTCCCGCTAAAATCACTTCCAGTGATAAAAAAAAAAAGCAAAGGAAGAAAAACACAAAAAAAAAGTGGAAAAGAGAAAAAATAGAAGTCACAGAGCACGATTCGACGTTGAAATGGTTCCGCGCCTCGTCGATCAGCGATCGAGCAAACATCGAGCGCTAATAAAACGCGTCGAACGCGTTGAATCCGATTACTTAAAGCTTAAAAATGCTCGTGTATCGCGGGGCATTCGTCGCCCTGCTTCGAAATTCATTTTAATCCCGTTACCGGCCACGGTGATTTACGAGCTCCCCATGTAAATTGCCTCCTCGTTCCTGAACGTCTTATAGCAACGTAGAGAAAAATCGTGCAAACTCACCGGGCCGATTTCTCGCCCTCGTAACCCTGCAGGCTCCGGTGTTCCTTCAGATAGTGGAAGAGGTTCTCCAACTCGGTGAGCTGTTCGATCCTCGCAGCAGTCGCCTCCTTCACGCTCTGCAAGAAAGGGGAAAACCGATCGTTAAGACACGTGTCGTCTCAAAATCGAAACTGGACCGGACGTTTGTTGGCGAGGATTTTTAAGGAGACGTGAGAGAGAAAGGAATCGTTTGGAGAAATTACAAAGATATTGCGTTGTTGGATACCGTGATTTTAAATTGCTGTACGTTTCTTTTCTTTTTTTTTTTTTTTTTTTTAAGAAAAATTGATACTTGGCAAATTAGCGACTAGTTTTCGGAGAGTTGGTTTAGCAGTGTTCGTAATTTAGTAGAAATTTACTTTTTAAAATTTCTGAATGTTCGGTCTTGCGTTTTGCGACAGTAATCTTTTGTAATCTTCCAAAGATCAGGATGTGATAGAAGATACTGATTAATAAGATGTTGAGCGCTCATTGAGTTTTTAGAATGAAACTTTCGCGTATTAATAGCAACAAAACATATTTCAATGATTTTTTATTAATTAATTTAATTCGTTAGCCTGGGGAAAATGAATTAACTCGATTCTCTGCTAGGTACGATTATTCTTTATCTACGTCACGTTTCCATTTGAAACAATCATGCAACTACCTCGTAAACCTCCAAATTCAACAAAGCAAAGAATTTCAAAGTCGAAGTGTGATCCACTGGCTAACAGTTTGAACACTTCTCGATCGAAATCAATTGCCCGCAGGCTAGTTATCGAGGACTATCCTGCTGGTTTAAACGGATATTCAAATTACCCGATCCTACGTCTTGTCCCATCATTTCCAAGTACCTTCACGTTTCATTTCCATCACTGTCCCCCCCTATTGCGATTTCTCGCACAAATTGTACGTAAAACGCAGAAAATAACCGGCAGCTTCCTATAAGAGTTCGCGTAAAGACAGCATAAATTTGCAGCGCGTCGCGACGATGGCACACATTATACACATATGCCATGCATAAAAATGGTATCCATGATACGCCGACGTGATTTACATAAATATAGTACTTCTGCCTTCCATTACGTCACTACGACGACATAAGGAATCTCTCTTTCCCCGACGAGCTCTCCGGAAGCCGCAAGAGCGTGGAAGCAAGAAAAAAAAAAAAAAAAAAAAAAAAAAAAGAAGAAAAGAAAAAATCTACGCCAGAACTGTATCGTCAACGATAGAAATAAATTCAAGGATTCACGCGTAACGCATCGATGGAGCGTGTCCTTCGATCCCCATATTTTTCCACATTTTTTCCATCTCGAGCAACGTGATATTCATTTTTCTTTTTCCTCGTCTCCAGTTCGATTTATCTCGCCGGGTAATTATACAATATATCTCCGTTATTACGCGTTTGCTAAGTCACGTAGCGTTTAATATCTGACTCTGATAAATTGGCGAATTTAATCCGCTTTTGATCTCGCGATGTATTATTAATTTGTTTTTTTTCTCCTCTTTTTCTTTTTTTTATTCTGGTTTGCGAAGCTGCGTACGTGTAGTGGGTATCGTTCTGGAAAATTATCGTGACAAATCACGAGGAAGACAGGAAACAAAGATTTTCTTTTCATGGCAAAATTTCTGTCTTCCGTCCTTGCATTGGATTTTTCAAACTTTCATCGTGGGAATAAGTTGACAAGGGAAAAACGAATGCTTCTTGTCGAAGAAAATCAACATTTCTTCAACGACGCATGAAATATACATGGTTAAAAAAAATGAAAAATGTAACCTTTGACGTAGCAGTTGATCTTATTATTAGTAAAAATATACTCGAAGAAAATAAATTTTTCAGAACTCTCGAGGCGACCCCCTTAATTTCACCCGGTAGCAGCAATACCGAAAAAAATCATTTGGATATATAAAAAAAAATCGCTTGGTATAAAACGAAAGAAGGAGAGCAGAGAGAGCGAGAGAGCGAGAGAGAGAGAGAGAGAGACAGATGGCACGGACGGGATAGGGGGTTCGCGACAAAGCGGGGCAGGGGGTAGGAAAAAAATATCGAAGGTAGCGTCCCTCGAAAATAAAATCGATTTTCCGATAACTGGTTATTTGCTCGCACAAGTGGCTCGCTGACTGGGCGAGCACATCGGAAGCGGTTTTCGCGTGTAATATTATCGAGTTATCGACGGCAGAGGAGGGCATTGATCGGCTGCCGAGGGGGCAGAGGCAAGGGGGACGGTTGGAAGAGACAGCCGGAGAGGTGGAGTAGGTGGATGCGGAGGAACAGGGTGGATGGGTGGGTGGAGAGGGCTAGGCGAGCGTGCATTGCACGAGCACAATATATTCGCGTGATTATAATATGTCGGTGCTCGAGAGACCAATATCAACCTGAAGTCGGCTCAGCCAATGCTAATAATCCCTATTGTTGGTGCCTCCACTCGACTGCCTCTCGCGAACCGATACATCTTGTTTCGAAATTTCGAATTGCCTCGTCGTCGCCGCGCGTCCACCCACCCGATCCTCTCTATCCCTTCCTGTCGCCAGCGTGTCCTCCACTTTCCGCGCGGCGGAAATTCTTTTTCCCCCGAACGCGGAACGCTTCGCGTCGAGGACGGTTGATGGAATTATTTGATACCGGCGAAGTGTTAAACGCTTTTAACATCTCTTTTAAAATTGCCAATTGGGAGGCTAGAAACGATCGAGGCGTTTAGAGTTTACTTTGTGGATCTTGCAATTATCGAAGGTATCTTTAACTAATTTTCATTTCGCTTCGACTTTGCCCGACTTTGCTAAGCTTTAAAAAGCTTGGACTTTGTCACAACCGTGACGTAAATTTCAAAAACTCCTGAGAAAGGCATTCTTACAGAATTGAAAAAATTCTTCAACTACCTTAAAAAGAAAGAAAAAGAAGGAGCAAAATCTTAGAACTCAATTCACCCACGTAGTTGTTAAATCGTAAGCGTTCTTCTAGCGTGCCTAATCTCAAATGTCGAGTAACTGCTTATACGCTGATAAAACGCGCGATTATCTAAACTTGGTGAAATTAAGCATTGTGGCGACGTGTAGCAACGGAGCAACAAATTGCAACGATTTTCTTATAATCGATCGCTGGAGCGATCGGTGGACGGAGATTGCGATAAATCGGGCAATTTGTTTGTCACGCATTGTGGCACGTGGCGTTAAAAGACGGACTACGTAATGGCGGTGGGATCGACACAAACGACGAAAGAAACGTGACATGTCCTCGACGATTTTATCCCCGGCGTCGGCAGGCCAGGCCTCCTTTCACACGTCCCACGCGAAAGACGACGATGAAGCTCGATCTCTTTCAAAACAATTACGCATTCTTCAGCGCCAGTTCTCCCACGTCGACATTATCGTCTTGCCGCAATGGCTCTCTCTCTCACAGGGCTTGCCTACACTGTTTTTAGAAAAGACCGGGCGAGGCTTGACGTTTAGTGCTCGTCGTTCCTACCGAAGAAATAAATCCCTTTGTTGCTAAATTACCTCAATTCGTCGATCTTTTATTCGAATTTTTATTCGGAGCAATTTTATTGTCCTCGATGTTTCGCGAATAAGCGTGCCCGGTCGTTTCAGTCATTTTTCAACAAACGCTGTCTATTTTGTCTGTTTCAGGTTTTAGAAGGAAAGCGTGGATGTTGCAGTAATGTAAGTAGAGACTTGATGCAAAAGGATATTAAATATCGTTGTTAATATTATATATTGTTATATACAATTCGTGAATTAGTGTTCGGATTATTTTACTTCTTTCTCAAACTTTTTAACAAGTTCATTCGCGATGGAATAATAAAAACGATTGAAATAGAAAGTTACTAGGATCGAATAGAAAGTTTAACTATTAAAATTAATTAATAACATCGTTGTGACCCTGTGACTCAATCTTACTAAGAAAAAGGAAGCACAGACAAAGAATTCGAACGTGACCGATGCAAAGTTTCACAAAAGCGTGCACACTTCATTTGATTCAATTTCAACTTTGAGAAGCACAACGGCCAGACCGAAATTTCAGATCAGACGCACAGCAAATCTTCCGCGATCGAGTTTCTCTGGCTTGATTCACGGATCACAACGTACGGACACGCCTAATGCGCCCATCCGCCGTTCGTTTTATCGCACACGCATTAATTGCAATTTTCATTTGCGAATCGAGCTCGTTAATCTCGGCACGATTTTTCAAGCTTGTTCCCCGGCTGTAATCGCGGTCTCGTATTTAATTCCGAGCGACGCGCAGAGGCCACTGTTTCGCGATAGCGATGCACCGGCGCGGCGATCGAACGAAAGGGGTTGGCAATTTCCGGCGTGCGTAACGAGCGATCGAAAAGCCGTTGGCGCGTCGCGTTCCAGCGTTTAATTAATAACGATTAATTCGGCCGATCGGGTTTCTCGGGGCGGCTTTCAAACGTACGTAAGGATTTAATTGGACGGTTGTGCCGTACTTTACAAAGACGACGCGCGCGAGCGCGCGTTTCACCAGGGCGCGAGCAATTTAAATTCAATTTATCCTCGGATCGAGGCGGCGCTGGAAAGTGGTCGCGTTATACCCTCGCGATAACGGAAAGGCTCGGCTTCGATGCTTATCGCGGTGAAACGTACGGTTTGATAAGAGCCGGCCATTAGCTCGTTGATCGGCACGCGAGAGCCGATAGCCGCGAGAGCCATGTTCAATTAGCTGCCGTTATTATGATATTAATTAATAGGAACGCGAGGCTCGAATAGACGTCTCGTGTATTTTAAATGTCGTAAAAAGTACTTTTTCACTTTCGACATTCTATTGTATGTAGTACTCTTGCAGGTCTTGTTACGGATCCTTGTATTTTATAACATAGATTTCTGTGTTTTCAAATTTCCCAAAGATGCATGGAAGTTCAGTCTGCCAATTGATATTACAGCTTTTGGAATACATTGTGTAGCTTCTGAATTTTTTTTTTTAGAAAATATCTTAATAAGTTTCTTGGAAAATGGCGTATTGAATAGTATGGATTTAATAGGATTCGATGGGGTCGGGTTTAATTAAGAATAAAGGTTGGGCAATCTGTTGGTTATTGCAGTATTAATTAACAAATAACAGGCTCGATCGTGCCTGTTTCACCTTCGCGAGAATCGTTGCCCGGTAGCATTGAGCGTTGCAGGAACATGCGAGTGCTTCGTTTCTAATCGCTGCTTTATTGCGAATCATACTCGCGTATAATTATTGACCGTGCTCGCCTTTGATTCTTTTTTGAAAGGTAATAAGCAACTGAGATAATTCGACGATTCGCTTGGTCTGTTTCGCGTAATTATCGAGGCACGTGGTCAAATTGTTCCGAGGTTGATGAACGCTTCGGTAGAAAAAGCCTCGCGAACGAAAGAGCCGACTCGGTGAACTTTAGGAAAATTTCACGGAGCAATTAAACGTTATTTTATTGCAGAAATTTATCGTTCAGTGACTGACGAATGGAAAAGAATAGAAAATAGCTTGGGTTGGCGCTAAACTTACGTATCGTGTAGAAGCGAAATATGTTAATGTCGGAGTAACGCGTGATTATGACGGTTATTTATGAAGTGGCGAGTTCATAAAAAGTAAATAACGAGTCTCTGTTAGGATAACATTTGAATATCTTGAAGGATATTTTGCACAATGAAACCTCTTCGAGAAAATGAATTCCTTGTATCAAGACCCGAACCTAGACTAGTATTTTTTAACGAGGCTGCAAGAGTTCCATCAGATGTATAAATCATAGTGCTATTACGATGATGTATAATCGAATAACGAGCCAACGCGCTGATTAATGCTAATGTGCGGCTATTATTTTTCAAAGTGTTGCGTTACATAGCTCGGTTGAAAGAAATTCAGAGGAAAATAAAAAATTTCCACGTAGAGACTGTAATTTCTAGTATTATTTCTCGTTAGTCTGCAGATTGCAGATTTCTTTGTTTATAAAGTTTTCCACGATACTGATAAATAAAATTGAAATGAAACATCGTTCGAAGCTGATATTAAATTTAAATGAATCGTCACTCGAGTTAATCGAAGATTTTTCTGATCTGAAAGAAAATCTTTTTAAACGCGTCGTTACTTTTAATTAATTAAACGAAAAGAACATTACCGCGAAACAATCATTTTTACATAATAGAAATTAAATAGGGAAATGGGAAAAAATTCGAATAATTCAACGGCCAAGATTCAAAATTTTCAAATAATTAATTTATAGAATGAATAATACACAGTGTAATATATTAATGATTATTGGAATTTCTAAATAAATTCTATAGGTTATAATTTTTAACCTCATTAACGATGTAACAGAGACACGAGAACGTTTCGCCGCGATTATTAATTTCGCGAAATCGTCAACGTTTTAGGAGATAGAAAAGAAATTGCCGGTATTGTCTGTTTACTTTCACTAAGCGGACGGCTATTTCCACAATGGCTGTGTGGGAAGTAATTACTAAGTATACATTACGGTTCGATGCACGACGAAAACGGCGGTTTCAGTACATCTGGCGGTAAATATTGTTGAGTTAGCGGTAATTGAGGCTCGGGGAGGCATAATACCAGTGCTTACACCCGGCATGAAATAATTGTTACGACCGGCAGTCTGTATTTTTGCGGTGAGGAGTCTCTTCTTCTGAGTTTGTAATTCAGGAAGGAAGAAGAATACCCATTGTCCTCGCCGAGCGATGTGTTTTGCAAATTGAACCTTGTTACGCGTTTATAACTGTTATCTTTTGAGAGAGATGTAAAATTGTTTCATCTGATGAAGAAAAAAAGGAAACAGGTTCTTTTGATCAGTTACAGATTTTCCAAGAAGCATGAAAATTCAAGTTAACAGCACACTCTCGATATTTAAGCAGTTGAAAATAAATCGGAACACATCTGTTTGTTCGAAGTTTACGTTTATGAAAATCTGTGAGTCTAATGTAGAAATAAATTCCTTTTGCAGAATGCACTACAGCGCGTTATTTATGTACATTTGTGGGTTGCTGGAAAAATTAAAACGGAAGATGTACGATGAAAGGAATAGAAGCTTCAGTACGCTGTTAAAATTATTGAAACGTAATTAATCGATTATTTTGCTCAAACTCTAGATAAATTGCAGAAACTATTTTCCATTTCACGTAGATAGTTAGAAATTCTTGAAAAAAAAAAAAGAAAAAGAAAACACCTCACGACTGAGATCAAGTTCTTTCTCAGTCGTTCAAGATCACTTCTCAGGAAATTCCAACAACGAATAAAAGACTCGAGACGAGACAAAAGACACAAATCTCCCGCCCCAGTGTCCATTGGCGGTGTTCCATTTCTCACGCGGTGGCAATTAGGTTGTCCGCGATCGATATCAGTCGCGAGCCAGTTAGCCCAGTACCGGTTACATGGAAAACTACCGATAGCCAATAAATAGCACGGCCGACGATGGCAGCGCAACGCAACGCAACCGCTGTTTCCCTCTGCTATTTCCCACGTGTGTTTCCCCGGCTTTCCTTCACCCAGTGCCGTAGGATGGAATTCCACCGGTCCGCTATGTCTGCCTCGCTCGTTTATCCCACTCGTGATCGGCCTACACGCGCGTAGAATGCGCTGAAATAATATGATTATGCTAATCGGCCATCGGGAGGAGGGGGGTGGGGTAGGGTTGGGATTCCATTGAATTATTTCCGAGTAGCTAAACGCCTGGTTCGCGGTAATAATTATCAATCACGGGCCATTCATCTTGATCGGCTTTAAAAGACGTCGCGTAACTCTTTCGTCGCGCAACCACCAACCACGACGATCTTGCATACCTCTCGCGCGTCTCGCTCGGACTTTCTTCTGTTCGTCTCGCGCGCCAATCACCGGTCGAACACCGCGGAACGGAGAATGCAATTTACGGGACAATTTGCAACCGTCGTTTGCCGGATTGATACAGGTATTCGAACAGGTATTCGAGCAGGCGGAAAACAAAAGGTGAAACGAAGTCGATCGGGATAAAGTTGCAAAGCTTGATCGGCGAATTAATGCGAAAAATTCAGGCCAGGCCGAGGCCTTGAGGCACTCCTATTTTCCTTCCCTGGGAAAAAAAAAAAAGAAAACAGAAAAACTGTATCGATCCCGATGGAAACTTTCTCCTTCGATCCGCGCTGCGAATGTCAGCAGTCGGGAACGGGAGTTTCTTTCGCAGTTCTCGAGTTCTGTCCGTCACTTTCGTTTCTCGGAAGTCGGAACAGATTGCCAGCGCGATCGCTACGAACTTGAGATTTAGCAAAGATGGACCATTTTTTTTTTTCTTTTTTTTTTCTCTCGAATGATTGAGGTTCAACTGTTCAGAAATTCACTGATCAACTCCGTTAATTAAAAAGTAAAATGGGACACTGTTACCTTTTAAAATTCACAAATTGGAATTTACGATTGTTTGTAGGATTTTCTTTCGACGAATAAATTCAAGAATGAATGAAATTGAGAAATTCACAGAACTGAAGTTGACAAGTTTTAGACTTGAAATTCCAATAATTTTGAAATATTGCAATTTACCGAATACTCTTACATAACAGATACGCAGTAACTGTACATACGTTCCGTTTTTATCGACCGTTTTAATTCACCGTAGTATGCCAAACTACCCTGATTCCCATCAATTTCGCGTTTAATGCAGTCACTTCGTCACCACCCATTTCCCAATACACAAACTGCCGCGCGTAGACCAGTCTCTGGCTCGTCCAATACCCAAATACGAAATTAATTAAAACCAACCTAATCTCGTCACCTCGTTGAGATTTCCTCAATGCGTCCACGTTGAAGGAAGAAACCTTCCCTTTCTTCTCCAACGCCATCAAACTTCTCATCCTGAAACGAAACACCCTACGCGAGGAGATGAATCGGCACGCGAACTTCGGCTTCGATCGAAACTTTGGTCGTCTTCAAATTAGGCAACGCGACGACGAGAGCGTTGAGAAAGTGGCGCAGAGGTTCTAACGAGGGCCCTGAAAATTGTGCGGGCGGATAAAGGTTAACCGCACGTAACCGAGAACGCGGCCGCGGGTAAAACGGAGAAAGGATCGTTACAGCTCATTAGCCTTATCGTCTGTTGATCGTTCAACCTCAACACCTTTCCCCGTCCCTCGCTCGCCAGCACGTGTACCTACCTATCTATCGTCGTGGAATATTGGAATTTTAATAGAGCAGCGTCGTGGCGGCCGCTGCGAGGAAACGCGAGGACCTAATTGCGCGATTAAGCCCGGCACACGATCTCGACGCGATCGCGATCGACGTCTCGCGGTCCTGGCCATCGTCACGAAGCCATCTTCTTCGGTTAGTTAGCTCAAAGAGAGAAAGAAAAAAAAGGTGGATCTTCGGTCTCGTAATAAACGCGGGCCTATTGTGACGTAACGCGAGAAATTCCGCGAGCGCAAGCAAGCTCGAAAACAGAACGAACAGAACGGGGAAAGGTCGTCGCACGATCCTCGCCGAGTACCCTCCGCCTGATTTATATATCTGGCAGAGAGATCGTGAAGATCGGCGCGGATGGCTGGATGATTCGAAAGACGAGCGAAATAAATGTCAAGACGCTGGAACGGTCGGAGGAAATTGCCGTTGAGTTTTCTTCGCGAGTGGACGAGAGCTCTCTCAATAACTTTTTCCGCGCTTGCTGTTTTCTAATTTCACGAGGTTTAGGTTTGTTTGACGACGCGTCAGGTAGCGGGATCGTTCATGTTTGGAGAAAAGGATTTTTATTTTTTGATTTTATTCTTTGGATTTTATATATTGTAAAGAGAGAGAGAGAGAGAGAAAGAGAAATTATTGTGATTCGTAGGAATTGTTAGATATTTTTGCAACGTAAACCATCCTTAGAAAAAAGACAAAGAGTAGCTTGCCAGTTTCCTTTCGTTTTATTAATTAGTTGTTATAATTCCGTACTTTTCTTCTTTAATTATTATTAATTACAAAATAGACAGTTTTGTTATTTTAATCAAATTCTATGGAATCTATAGATCGGTACTATTTGACAAGGACACAGCGGTCGATGGATTTGCAAGAAATAAGCGAATGATGATCGTCAAAACACTTACAGTTGCATTCTGTAGCTAAATAATAGAAAAGTACTTTGAAATTCCAAATCAACCAGGGCAAACTTTGTTGAAATTAAAATGCGCAATTTCTATCGTTGATCTCGAAATAAATTCGAAAGAAAACTGTTGACCACGCAAATACGAAGTGGGCTGTTTTTTTCATCAGCCAATTTCCGAAACGTCATTTTCCACGGACCTAAACGAAATCAAACGTACCAGGGTCGACGAATTCCACCGTATGCGCGTCGCGTATCCATCATGCTGGATTTCACTAAACATTGCTGAAGGATCGTCTTATTAAAATAGAGTCTCCTATAATCCGATTTCAGATCGGGCCTCGAGAAAGCTGACGACGTTATATCCCAAGCCTTATACATTTTAAATCGTCCCTGGACGCGCACGTTCGTCATTTTTGCCGTTTCATTTCCTTCTTTGCTTTCACCCTTTCATATTTTATCGCTACGAGTTAATATTTGTTACGTTCGTTTCAAGCAAACCGTGAATGCTGATTTGCAATCAGGACGAAGAATGCTGCTCGATCGATTATTTTTAAAACTGCGCTCGGAAGATTGCACTTCGTTTTACAAATTTTTATTTCATTAATAAATTACGTTAAAGAACATTACGTTGAAGAAATTATAAGAGGAAAATACGCGTATATCGAAGAATTACTGACAAAAAGCTGTTAAGTAAGACGGCGTTGATAGGATTCAACTTTTTGCGATGTATCGCAGTGTCGAAAGTGTGCATTAGCATTTTAAACGTTAACTGTTCAGCTTCTTCAAAAGCCTTCAATTCCGGATTGTAAATCACGAGTAATAGTTGCACGTTGGTTTCATTAAAATTCCCATTCGTATCAAAATTGCAAGTTTAACGTTTGCCGACGTGCCAAATCGAAAGGAAATGATACTCGGCTGAAAATAGCAAAATGAAATCTACAATCGCGTACGATACGGCCCATAAATCTTTTTCATACTGCAAATTACTATGACACGAATATTGGAGAATAATCAAAAGCAAAAACGTATATAGCGTAAACTTTTATCATTCTCGTCATTTATTTATTTCTTCTGTTCTCTAAGTGGCAATACCTGCCAAGTAGTTGGTTCGCAAAGCTTTCGAAAGGCGAATAGATGAGTGGCAATGAATTTGTTTTTAACGACTGTGTTTCTAAAAAACAGAAAAAAGAACCGATCAGACAAATCCCTCAAACTTATTAAACTTGGGTGTTTTTGTATGTAAACTGAAGCAGATTTTTAATTATCAATATAAATAAGAACTGATATAATAATCAAACGTATCGATTGTATCAGTAAATCCTAATCGTGTTCAACTTGTTACTTCCTTTAATATGACACAATAACAATTGATCCTGTCAAGTGTCAATCGG